>JAZEWU010000034.1:1422129-1440253 GCA_036362915.1 Geotria australis | reverse complement strand
CGAACTCCAGCATCATCCCATGGACCAGCGTCATCATAATCTATGGTCAATCCACTGCTGGATGAAGGTTTCTCCACATGGCACTCATTGCTCAGAATCCTGCAACGTTAGAATCAGTCTAGGGGCTGTATATGAGCTGATTTCATTGCATCCCTGGCATCCTGTTGAACGTGTTCCATTCTTTGGCTGCCGCTCCATAATTATTCTTGACCATCACGCATCATTCGCTCTGGCAATGTGTCCTACCCATGTCTACAGTATCAACTATAACGTACATGTGGAGTTCGCACGTTCTCCCCGTGTCCGCGTGGGTTTTCGGCGGGCACTCCGGTTTCCTCCCACAGTCCAAATACATGGTGCTGCATGGGTTAATTGGCCTGCGGACTAAATTGCCCCGGTCTCCTCTCATGGACTGGCGCCCCATCCTGGGTAAAGCCCTGCCCTGCGCCATGTGTTTGCCGGGATAGGCTCCGGCTTAACCCTGCGCAGGATTAAGCGGTTTCCGACAACGAATAAATTAATGCATTCCTCTTTCTGTCTCTTATTGTAATTCCGAGCATGCACCATTTTCCCGTTGCTTTGCGCGTTATTTTTTTTTAATCTCCGTATCTCGCGAGCGTCATATTCCGCATCGCACCAAACCTCCTCTTGCAGTGGTTTTGTCACCTCTCGTCACACGAATGTCCCAGCGCACCGTGCGACCGATATAGGTACAAGCCCCGCGGCCCAGCGTCAGGCAGGCGAGACACCCACCGAACGAAATTAAAGCGCCTCTGAAAGACTCTTTGTTGGGAGCGCTCCTCGCTTAAAGAAAATGATTTGCTTGTCACACATTAACAGTGGCCAGTGGATGCCATACACAGCCTCGTAGTGTCTGCAGCCGCCAAATTTTCTCAGAGGCTAAAAGGCCGCCACACCAAATTTTTGAAATTTTAATTTGCTCCTCCAGGGCTAAAGCTGTTCATGTTCCTATACGTTGAAGCGATGTAGTGTGTTTCATTGTGCTTGCTTGAAGCATGCGATTCACGCTGTTTAATGAGGAACATTTAATTGCCGGTAATTTTCTCGTGCTAATTTCAAGCAATGTTTTATATTTGTCAATAACCACACAAGTAGGTACTATTTATGTTTAAAAAGCAATAGTTTGATTTGAAACGTAATTTTTTTTGAAATGCACATCACTTGTACCACATACATGTTTTATAAATACCGTTTGTGTAAACACGTCCTTGAGTTGAAATGTTTGATTTTCATGTTTTCTCTTGTCCAGGGCTGTGAATATTACGTGCGTGTGATGGCTTACAACATGAAGGGATGGGGACCCACGCAGACTTCACTTCCAATTTTTGCGATCCCATCAGGTAAGGTACCAACAGCCTGTAATAATTTCATCGTCGTGGCTTTGTTATCCTGCAACGTACAGCCAAAGGGCGGTCAAACGTTCAATAACTCCACACCCTACCTAATGCTGGGTTTGTTTAGAAGCACTGCCACTATGCACTAAGCATGCAACATAATACTCTACATTAATTGCTTTGTTGTTTACGGTTGCTATATGAAGGAAGAATCACTCCTCTGTGTGCACTTTTAGTATCCCGTTTCGAATTCCATTAGGCCACATCTCGTATGCGCAACTTTTCCACAGCTATATTAAACAGGCACACATTAGCGGGAACTCCTATGACGCAACGATTCCCTGCAGCACTGCTCACAGCCACACTCGATTTGCTGTGTACCAACCGCAGACATGTCATAATATTCATAACATTATATTCTGGATAATTCTGCCACCCAAGCGATGTTGCCATTGTGAAAGGTTTCCACACTAGACTCGCAATCCAGAATTCGCCGGTTCTTTAAACGATGGACATGTTTCCTCAATCCAGCCCATTGCCTCGGTTCACACAGCAGTAATATGTGGGTTCATCACAGTTAGTCAATTGGCAGATAGATGTTTATTATTACAGCAGAAAATACCCATTGAGCTTGCAAGCTCTTTACAGGATTCCTTCGACACAACAAACACGCGAATTGTGGTGAGGTCACATGTGGTGAGCTAAAGTGTGGTTACTCTTACCGCTTAAAAAATGTCAAATCAGCGCGGAAAAGTAGCCAAAATGTCCTCTAGAATGGGACTTTGGAGGCCCTTCTGCCAGCAGTGATATTGGCAGATAATTGCAGGGCTGCACCCTTAGCATCTTTTTATCGCGATCCCTGTCAGGTAGTTCTTGGTATTTGCCTGCGAATTCTACCAAACACTTCGAGGCCGAGCTGAAAGACAACGATGTCCAGAGGCTGACCATCGTGCTTCAAAGAATCGCAAAGAAGAAGATCATAGCATTTGTTTGCATGTTTTGCTACAAGTGTGTGTGGCATCTTGCAAATTAGAACCTTTGCAAAAAATGTATCCATTTGGTGTTTTCAGATCTTAACACCTCTCTCATTGCCAGAAAAGGTAAAACCTTGTATATTTTACATTATTTATATACTGGCAAAAAAAAAAGTGCCCATAATCTGGTCGCCTAGTTGGTAGCACCGCGATCTAACCGCTGTACCACCGCTCCCCACACACACACACACGCACACACAGACTGGCGGCAGTGCGATGGGAGGGAGGTGCGGCAAACCGGACACCAGACGGAGGCTCTGGAACACCTCCTCAAGCAGGTCAAGAATGCGCGGCAGCAGTGGGACTTTCGAGGTGAGCGGTCCCGCGTAGGCAACACACACGATTCACCTCCTGAGGTGTCGCCACAAAAACAAAGTCGGTCCTGATTGTTGCTTTTCGAAGCTGGTTTTTTTTTCCGGGATAGCCGTGTCGAGCGAATAGCCGAGCGAATTCGGGATAGCTGAAAAAAACTGCCTTTCTGTGTGGAGTTTGTATCTTCTCCCCGTGTTTCCGCTCGGGTTTTTGCCGGGCACTTCGGTTTTCTCCAATAGTCCAAAGACATGCTGCTGCATAGGTTAATTGACCTGCGGACTAAATTGCCCCCGGTGCCCTATGATTGACTGGCATCAGATCCTGGGTATAGCGCTGCCTTGCACCCTGTGTATGCCGGGATAGGTTGCGGCTCACCACAACCCTGTACACGGTTAAGCGGTTTCTGACAATGAATGAAAATCTGCTTTGAAAATCAATTGTCATGCATTGAGCCGTGAAAACCTACATCAGTACAAAGTCGCTCCTGATCATTAGTACAAAGTCATGTTCAACTTTCATTTCACAGCAAGTTAAGCTACAAACCAACCTCCTAATTTACGTTAACATTTCCCTCACGATGCGATTGAGGTTTGTCATTGTTATCTTCATGCACTCATAATTATGTCGGTAAGAGGTGACTTTGCTGTGGTTTGTTGATTATCATTTATCGATGCAGATGAGGCAGTCTGCTGAGATTCGTTGTCTGTTTTTTAATATAAGCCAGAGCAAATTGAGTTACACAGTTATTAATGTGTCCCTTAATACCATTTAGTTTCAGGGTAATTTTAAGTCTGGCACTTGAACTGTGACATTGCCTACTGAGCATGAAGATGTCCCAGGATACCTAACGTCAATTCTACAGCACAGCGTGAACATTTGTAATTCCCCATAGAAGTAATATTATTGATAAATAAACTGGTTAATGTGCATTTGTACAAACTTTTCATATCCTTCACTCGTAACGGTTTGACCGCCCCTTGCACATACAACACACCTATTAAATGCAATGGAAAGAAATTGTAATTAATCTTTTGAGAAAAAAAAACCCTCTCCAGTATGCTTGCCCATGTTTTTGAAGCACACCCATTATTTTGAAAGGTTACCCAAGTTGGTATTTTGGGCTGAAGCAGTGAAAGTAACAAGGTTTAGTATTTTTCAATCAGATAAGTTTTATTTTTTTTCCAAAGTCTGAAAAAAAATCCATCAATCCTAGACTCGTTGCAGGTTTGGTTTAAAACAATAATTTCGGTGGGAAGTCATACGCCGGCGTCTAGTCCAAAGTCAAACTTTGTGCATTTGTGTATTTCACGATAAGTGAGTGGGTTCACTGTGGATAACATTCAATTACACAGTATTTGTCTGCTTTGCTATTAAATAATACAGAGCATCACTTTTGAGAAAAATACACGGCTGCGTCATTGAGCGAGAGCTAGTGTAGGCCTCTCTAATTAAACAGGCTCACGAGTTCGCAACACTCGTACAAAACCTATTTAAACGCGAACACTTTCAAGCCACTATAAAAGCACCACTGGTATGTTTATCCACAAAGCAATAACATTTAAACATGTACTTTGTATTTCATGTCCTATTTGATGTATTTGCCTAGTTTTTGACATCTAGGCAGCAATGGTTCTGCCTTGCTAGACTTAAAAGCTTTTTAAATATTATAGAAGTATTTTTTCCACATTTATTATTATTTTCATTTCTCGTGCACCGCTTTAAAAAGTCCGAACTTTCAGTTTAACAGTGCATTGATTTATTTAATCCATGAACTAATAATTCAAGTAAGTAGAGTAATAACTTGTTCTTATTTTAGAGGCCAGTTGTGTTGTTACAATGAATTACTTTATTAATATGTCATGTCGTGTCAGACTGTATAAAGACACCCTCTGTGGCGGTGGGTCGACCCACCCACACATTACAGTAACTTTCACACCATGAGCCCAGTATAGGCAAAATGCAGAGAAACAGAATCAACATATATTAATTTCAATTTATTTGCTTACTCAGGAAAAAAATCTTCACAGTATTCCAATTAGTATTTTTTTTTTAAATAGGGACCTGCATGGGATGTTTGGCCCATTCCATGTTTTTGTTTTGTTTTTGTTTCATGTGGTAAGAAAACAGAATACACGGAGGAAACTACACACCGATAGCGTTGAAAACCTGCCAGGCAATCTGTGTGGATGTTTCACACGTAATTGTAACACTCGCTGTACTATCGAGAAACGTCACCGCATCCAATAAGATGCTAGATTGCAGCCATACACTTCCACAGCCAGCCAGATCTCAGCAGCAGCAGCAGTGACACTTTAGAACGTTTGAAATTGCCACCACATACTGTACCAATAACCTTCTCGCTTGATGTCCCATTGAAGTTTAACATGCACTGTTAATATTAAGTGGGCACCAGTGTGTGTGTGCACGCGTGTGTTTCTATTTAATCTCCAAAGGGAATGATTAATGATGCAATTCTCTTAGTTTACATACTTACTCCATGATATTTGATGTGATTACTGTGTAAACAGTCCACCCCTTCAAAGTGCATGGCTGTGGTTTGTGTACACATATTAAGCATTGGCCAATAACATTGAGAAACGGAGCACTGATTGCACTTCAGGTACATTCGCACACGTTTTCAGACTTAAACAAATAAATCGACTGATAAAGCTGTAAGAACTTCCCCTGGGCGCTATTTGGCGATAACCCAAATATAATTGATAAGGTTGTAGCCAGGGTTTTGATCTTTAAAAGGTACAAAGGATTTTTGTATGCCAAAAGTCTGTATCAGTTGCTGATAAACCCACCTGAAAGACCCTGACCACCTTACTTTTTTCCCTTGTAAAACTTTACGGCATTCGTGCTAAATTTAGACTTTATATTCCTTATATGTTTTAGCGCATAGAGCGGCTGTCAATTGTTCCCTCTAGTGGCGATCTCTCTTCCAGCAACCGCGAGAGACAGTCATTTCAGCGCTGCTCCTTTACCTTTATCTCCCATGGTAACTGCATAGTGTGTGAGGGAAGGAAAACAATTGAACCTAAAAATCACTAATGTTTTATATTTCCTGAAACAAAAAGCCCCAACACCGAAAATCTTTATAAAAGCATACAAATTATGATCACAATCTTGTTCAATTTGTTTTCCTCCCCTTTTTATTTTATGTTTTCTTTCCCCGATTTTTTTCTCATGTTGTTTTTTAAACAAATTTAAGCGTGGTTATTTATCTGTGTTGATCTGACATCTAAGAAAAACAGAACCCGAATCAGAGCTTGGAAATTACTGCGCCATTGCACAAATGTTTGCGCTCATTCAGGCGCAGAGAGGAGAGTGGGAAAAAAATGAAAAAGTACCGCCCAATCGGCGGGACATTGCTGAAGGGCCCCGCATCCATTTGTGTGGGGCAGAGGAAGGTCCTTCGTGCCGCCACGCAACACGCAAGCCGCTGGCCGGCGCAGGCTGCCGCAGGCTGCGCGGCGCCTCAAATTTGGAGGCAAGACTGGTGCTATTGATTCCTGCTTCATAATATTTACCCAACAAATCAAGGGTCTTGTCCTGGCACGCGACGTGGCCAGACGCACGGCAGTGAGTGCGAGAGTGTGCGGTTTTAGGGAGCCCACCCTTTCTGCAGCCTCCCAGCTCTCCCGATATGCCACGCTGACCCCTCCCTCCCTCCCTGAAAGGCCCTCCGTAGCCCTACTCCACCCCACCGCCTACGCCTCCTTCTCCAACCTCTTCGAGTCTCATGCCAAGGCATATAACTGGTTTGTGTGCGGCGTTAGGACTGGCTTGGAAGGCAGGCGTATTGCTTAAGCGCGCAGTGAAAAGGAGGCGTCTGCAAGGTGCATTCCAGATGAAAAGCGACGGCTGTGACGTTGCCCAAATGAGTGTAACTTTCATGGCATTCCGTGATTGGGCCAAGCGGACAAGCAATTTCATGGGTGGCTTTTGAATTCTGGCCCAGACAGTTTTGTAAAATACAATGTGAATGATTAAAGTCACATTTTTAACATGTCTGGCAAATGCGGTGACCAGTATTTATTCATGTTGATTTGCATATTTAAAGGAATAATTTACTGCTTTCAAACTTTAGGATTTCTTTTCTCACCGAATAGTTAAAACATACTGGAAGGTACTACTTTTATTTGAACTTTCGCAATTTTAGTTTCACCAAATCGTTGTCATTGTAATTTTAAAATGAAAGGCATTTTCTAAGCTGTAATTATCATTATTGTGCCATCTGTGTCATTGCATTTTTTTTTTGGTATAGGTATTTAAAATTCTTTTAAAATCACGAATAAAATAACCTGAAATATTTGTTTCAATAACAATGAAAACCTTCAATGTAGGTTTCTTTGAAAAGTATAACCTGGTTTATTTCTCCAAAGCTAAAAAAGTTTATCTGATTCTAATAACATGCCGTAATTAGACTTCTTCATTTCTACTCAATAACAAAATATACACTCCAGAAGCTATTTGACTTCAATTCTTGTAAGCTGTGCCAGAGGAAAAAAATAAAACAATGACTGTATCTTTGTCATAATTAAACATCTGATATTAACAATAAAAACGACATTCCAAAGTGCCCAAACAAGAATGCATATGCTCGAACTTACTTTGAGAGACTGGAAAAGGACAACGTGTGTTAATGGATATATGCATATATGCGCATGTTAGGGAAATTATATTAAGCTCTAAGTATAGTGGGGCTTAGGCAGGACACGTCACTATGAGCAATGATAGCCAGTGGTCGAGACTAACAACAGAGTTGCAGCCAAATATAGATAGATGACGGTTGCTCTTCAAAGCTGTTCTTTCGGGAAAGTCGTGTTGAGCGCATTCCCTCTCTCCTTCACGATGTTTGGCCTCCCACGTTGGAAGCATCTTTAGAACGCCTGGTGATGCTTCGACACGGCTATCCCGAAAGAACAGCTCTGAAGAGCAAGCATCACGAATCGAGCCGTGAAAAACCTACATCAGTACAGAAAGATAGATGTTAATTCTTACAGCAGCTTTGGAAGGAGGGAACACACCTGCATCTACCGTGAAGATGCAGCACAGGATTGGGTGCCGTGATCGTTACTTCACAGGACCGTGAGGTATGGACTGCTGTTTGGGGAGGACATCATCCAGCAGTGGATAGATAATGGCAAATGATGGTGGGGGGTTAAGTAAAAAAATGAAATTTACTTTATAAATAGGGCTTTTGTCTACAATTGATGGTATTTACTGCTACCTTGTACAAATAATGAATAGCATAAATTTTGCCCTAATTTCCTAATTAGATCTTTAAATGCCAAAATATCTTGGTGAGCTAATTCTGCCAAGCGAGCTTTTTCCCCCAAAATCAGATAATAAAAAAATAAGACCAGTACCTATGAAGAAAATCCATTAATAACGTCGGCGTTTTCTTCCAAAAAAATGTGAGCAACAAGTTTTAACCCTGTCACTCTAATGCCCCACTTGCTCATCTGCTAAACTACACAGCTGCGACTAGCGAGAAGATCCATTTCACTGCTGCTGATGATAACATATCTCTCATTTGTAGGCAAATGGACAATCTTTGTGCGATCAATCGCGCACCTAGCATACCCACAATTCCGTCGGTCACTCGCAATAACTCTATGAATAATGGAACTGTTCTAAAGTAAACAAACCCTTATGGGTATCAAAAGGCCATTTCAACAGTGCCTTTTGAGAAATAAGCAATAAAGAGCTGAGTACTATTCCCATCTAATGATGTCAAAAGCGATTATCCATATAATTTACGAAAAATGGTCCTAAGCCAGTGGAAAATGCAAGGTATGGTTGCAAAAACACATACTGTCCATAAACACAGAACAGGGAGTGATTTAAAAAGAAAAAAAAAAGCATTAAACCCTACTGCTTATTTGCCTGGGTGGAATAAGTTTTCGTGCCAGTAGACTGCTCTATAATATTGATTGAATGCAACGGTAGTTCTAGAGTTTGTAAATGCCGTGCGGCCAGATTGCTTCTGACAGCGCGGTTGTGGCGTGGGTGACATCACAGCCCGAGCGCTGAGGCAGCTTGGCCCAACTGCTTATTGAAGGCAGGCGCCAAGATGACTCCGGAAGAGGCTTGTTATGCCACCAATACACAGGGGTGTGCCAAACAAAATAAAATAAAAGAGAAAGAAAACAAGCAAAGGGGCTGACACTAGCCCGCACGACGAACCAAAGCCACATAAGCAGCACATCTCCCTCCTCCCACCCCAACGTAAACCGTAAACCCGCTCACCCGCCGCCCGACCGACCGCCCACTCAATCCTCCACCCCGCCACAAAGCCCCCAAACTCCTTCTCCTGTCGACGAGGCTCAAAATAAAAGAGTCCCTGTGTGGCCAGCAGGCGTAACTGCTGGCCTAGGTGGTGAAAAACGTGTTTGCACAGAGCCGTGTTCTTTAAAGCAAATAAGCGCGCAGTTAGTGGCCTGAGGCCATGGAGCATTCATCAGCAGTCATTTCCACCAGGGACTGTAAAATCCACTTGAAAAGACTCCACTGTCTGTCACGTTTTTTTTGACCGCCCCTTAATGATAAGACTTTTTCTGCGGCCCAATTTCTGTTAATCTCATCTTGTAAGGAGGCTGCTTGTGCACCAGTGCCTAGCCTAACCCGAGCGCTACATGCTTTCTAGTTGTTTGCATAAAGACTCTCATTCAGCGGCGGTTATAAATATGTTTTGGTTTGCTCTTGTGTGATAAACCCACATTTAAAATGTTTACCTTCGTTCTGCTCAATACCCCATTCATCCCCAATTTCGGCAAGTGAATAATGAGTCGAATGCTTAGCTGTGCATCAGCTATCATTAGTCTAAATTATGAGACTATGAAATGGTACACCAAGTAATTATAAATAAATAACGTCGCTAAAGATTACTGGACTAGTATCTTGAATCATAGCTGCGAGTACACTAGATCATATTTGGTCACGCTGGATATTACATCGTCAGCTACGACAGTCCTCAATAAGGATTATATGCACCAAACATTGTCGCTTTCCCAATTATGCTTCAGGAATGAAGTATTTGGTATGGGATACTAAAATGCTATAAAGATCAACTTTCAATTTTTATTTAAGCTGCTCAGCAACCAAAGGTTAAAATTAAACGAATTGTGCACAGGTTGCTTTTTTTTTACAAATAAAAACCCCTAACCGCTATATAAATGACAATGTGCATGATGCATACGTAGCACTTTGTAACCCAGATGAAACCCTTTTTTTTAACTTTAAAAACTTAGCGAGGTTGAATAGTGTATACCATATTAGCAAGCAAGCATTTGGAATGTGTGCTGCTCTTTGAGAAAACCTAAGAGAAATTCCACACATTCCCATGAGAGTCGTCCTAACGGGGTATTTTTTCCCGGCATTCAAAATAACAAGTTGTATTAACGGCCCATATATCAGCATCATCACAATCACCGTCATCATCGTAATTATGATCATAACTACTGTACAGATTAAAATGCGTACTTACTTACCGCTTGATGCTCTTGCGTACATATTTCTCCAATGGCCGATATTTTTTTGCCTTTGGTCTGCGTCCAACTGTTGGAAGCAATGTTTATGGGAGGTCTGACATTATTTAAGATAATGAAAACCGTCTTGAGTGGCCATATACGCGCGCGTGTGTGTGTGTGTGTGCATGTGTGTATGTGTGTTTTGCCTTCCAAGGCTGTTACGACCTGTCATCATCGATTTTATTACTGTGTTTTACTAAGGCCTGTTTGAGATAAGCTGCAGTAAGAGGCTGGGTTGAGGCTCACATAAATGTACAAATTCAAAAAACTTAGCCAAAACGTATGGAGACAAATGACCGTCGATTTATTCTCAAAGTAAAATTTTTCCTGTCGTGTCTCTGTGACTTACGCATGTGTGCAGTTTAAAGCCATTCTATTGGTTAAGCCACATTACAAAGCACTTACACTTCCTCCGACTGTGGCGACAAAGGACATTAAATAGGTGGGATGCAAACACGGACATGCATACGCACGTACACAGGATGATGCATACATACATGCCCACTGACGCACACTCAAACGGAAACGGTTTTAGAAAGACGCGTCCTCTATTGTCAAGTAAATCTATACTATGCATTTTCTGTTTAGTGGTTGAAAAACAAACATAATAATAGTGATTCAGAATGATGTGTCAATTTACTGACGGACGGATGCCTCTACATACTGTGCTAGTCACAAGAGTTGTTTTGACCATACTTCACCACACTGGCCAGTCCGTCATTCCGCCACTGATTTTGGTCACGGCTGGGAATCGAACTTTGGTTGTTGCGTTCACCGTGCAGTGTGGTCAACACTTTGTAACCGCTCCCTGCTGTATGTGTATAGAGAATGTTATGTTAACTTAATAACATGCCAATTTATTCATTTGTATTAATACCCCAATTTCATTCCTTCTCTGTCAGTGAATGGTTTATTCATTAAGACGCTAAGTCAAACTTGATATTACTTATTCAAGGTTTGGAAAGGCAAAATAAAAACAATGCAGCGTTCTCAATCGGACGCCAGAAGGCATGTCAAAGTGTGGACACCTAAGCTTTCCAAACTCGGGCCCATTTAAAACATGCACAGTTTATTCATGTCGTAATATTTCTTGCGAAACCTACTTTAAATACATTTGTAAAACTTTTAATAATGAAATGGCTCCAGCACTGGATTATATAATAATGCCAGCCCCGTTGAGAATCCCTTTAGCTATTATTTTTTAATAACGCAAAAAAATACAGAAACAATGTCAACGTGTATCCCACAAGCTCCAAAGAGTTCTTAGGTAACATAACGTTTAATCAAGGTATGTAAATTGTACACCTCCATGCTCTGCTGGGCATGTGAAAAATAAATTGAATTTCCTAACAATATAATTTTTTTTCTTTTCCCCACCGTATTCTTTTTTTAGGGATTTTCTGTGACCGCATATTTGTATTGGCTCTGCTTGTAAAGAATCCGGTGACACACTGAGTGCTGCAAGAACTGTTACACTCAGCCGATGTTATGCAGTTAAACTGCTGTTATTTTGACTAAGTTTTGCGGCAACGTTATTTACGCGACAAGATAGTGATACTGTACCAGATGTCACCGATTGACGATTATCGTGGTGTCAGTTTCCACCAACCTTGTAAGTGTATTTCACATTTTTTATTGAGTTATTTGTGTTCCACTTTAGTTTGCGTACGAATAGAAATTGCTTGTAAGATCTTAGACCGCAGGTCACTTAGCATAACCCAGTTGCCACATGTCTTTCTAATCATTACAACCTGTGACGCCGTATATAGCGCGCGTGCTGTCAGTTATGCTAAAAATAAATACATTTAAATTCATGCTGTGATACGATGGCCACACCGTCAATTCTCCTTCGCGACGTTTCACCTCCCACGTTGGAGGCGTCATCGTGAGAGACAAAACGTCGCTGCCGCTGGCGCCCGATACGCCGCGATAGAGCGATCGCCAGCGCCAGTGTCGCGTGGCACCAGCGCGCTACGTTTAAGATAGATAGATGTTTATTATTCCATCCATCCATCCATTTTCTAAACCGCTTGTCCTGTGAGGGTCGCGGTGGCAGCAGTCCAAAGAGAGTGGACCAGACATCCCTTTTCTGCTATTATTATAGCAGAAAATATCCAGTGAGCTTGCAAGCTCTTTGTGGGATTCCTGTGACACAACAATGATTGAACTCTTGCCCTCGATGGATGGCACCCTGCCCCAGCGAGCTCAATGATCTGAAATGTTTGTGCTGTAGAGATGTTGTCCGAAAGTTTTTATTTGGAGTCCAGTGATTATAATTGTTTAATTAGTCAAAGCAAACGTCCATGGCAACCATGGATTTGAAACCCTTACAGTCCTTCATTACTTTTTATATTTTTGTTTTATCGAATTAGTTTTGCTTTAGCATTAGCTTCTATTCACAAAAAAAACTCTTAAAAAGTCACCTTTTCACCGACTCACAATAAACCGACTGAGCAGGGCTCCGCGCCTCCGAATCAACGGGTGCAACGCGCCCGGAGAAAATGCGCGCGTTACAAAAGTAGATTATTATTATTATTATTCACCCTGGAGTAGGGGGAATTAATCGTGGGTCATGGCCCCGCAATGAGCTCCGAGGCGTTCTTGCTGTCTGTACTCATGTTTGTGTGGATGTGTTTGCCATCGTGTTACACCCGTGCAGGGCACGATGGAAACACGTGGGTAGGTACATTACCTCTGCTTGCCCTATGCCAGTAAAGGAGTCCGAATGTGTAATGGATATTTGTAATGAAATTTTAACGAATCCAGAATAAAACAAGTCTGTCTGTCATCGTACTGCATTAAGACCAAGTGGGGAAAAAAATCGAAACCATATTGTAGCAGCAACCGCTGTGTGCTGTACGTTACCTTATGTTTTCATTACAACTTAATAAAATCATAATCATGTTTTTTTTTCACTGAACATAATCAGTGTGAAGTCCATAATCCAACGACGTTGATGAAAGTTTGGATAATTGTGTGTTTAATCATTTGATTTGTGTTCCTTGCACAATTGTGTTTAAAGCAAATTAAAAAGTAATTTTTTTTAAACACGAACAACACTTTCCATTGATGTCTTGTTTTCATTTTTTTTTTACCAATATTACGGTGATTTATTGCAGCTGTGGAATTAATGTGCAGTAATTACAAAACACACTAAACACGTGCATTCCATTTGTAGTTCACTTGCATTAGTATTTATTACAACAAATTTTACTCCTTTCCGAGTAATTAATGCTGAATGTTGTTCCACCTAAATTATCGGTTGCAAGCTTCACAAATTACAATTGAAAAAAAGGACCCAGAAAAAGTGACTTCACCAACGACTCATTTACGGCTGGTGCCAACCTCCTAACAAAACTCATTTAGCTCGTCGCATTGAAATCACCTGGTAGAAAACGTAGGGATTGCATTGGCTCAATCAGCAGCAGCAGCGCCACAGCTCAATGTTGTTAAAAAAAGAAAGTGACTGAACCACGGCGAGATGAAGTTAATGAGCGGGAGAAAATAGCCTTAATTATTGTTTGCTTTCTTCCTTGTTTCGTGCAGAGAACTCTAAGATTCAGGGTCCAAGCCGTAAACACTCCGTCTCCAAGAGCCTGAAGTATCTCTTCCAGTCAACCAGCAAGTTTGTCAAGAGTCTGAAAAGGTAAACTGCAATAATTACATCTCTGGAGCCTGAAGCCCAGACATGGGTGTGTGTTTGACTCCAGCTCTGTGAGTGTGATTGCCAGTGCTTTGTTTTGTCACATTTACACAAGGCCGCTTGTTTCAGCCTATGACCTTGGTCCTTCGCTGATGCAGTCGGCATGGAAGCTTGTGTTCTAACCGCGAGTGTTTTTTTTCTCACTTATTTTTCTCTCTGCCCCGTTCCTCACACCGTCCTCTCTCCCCACTCCCCTCCTCCACCCACAAAGACAAAGATCCCCTGTATAGCCTTAACCGGCTGTAGGGTCAAGTGCCGTTAGCCAACACCCTTGACAATCACCCACACAAGCTTGAGACGTTCTGGCAATCGCACGTGGAATAATAATAATAGCATTTAGTAAACCACGTTATAATAATGCATTACTGCTAGACAACCGTGGAACAGGATGTGAATATAATAGGACAAACACTCGTTGCAACTTGCAGAGAAAAAAAAATCCTGTTTGTGCCCATATGCTGTGATCAGTGCTGTTGTGGTTGCTATGGTGTTATATCCATCATAAAAACAGCTGACAGCACTATCCCAACAGCTGCATTGTCCCAGAAAGGATCACCGGAGGTTCATAAGTGTAACATTCCCAGGGACACACTCTATCTATCCCAAGGCCTTGTTTTTGCAGCAAAATGTACGATTAGATGGGAGATACTCAAACAATAATCGCATCCGTGTGCATAAGCACTCCCGCAAGGCAATGGAGTGACGATATTCAGAAACTCGCCGAATTTTTGCATTGCAGTTTTATGAAAGAAGGTGGAAATGTGGGGCAGTCTTCGTCCAGCAGTGTATCGATCATGAACGATCATGACGAGAACAAAACAAAACAATTATTTAGAGATTTGATTGATTGCGAAGTGCCATAACAGTCTTCTTCTTTGCGATTCTTCGAAGCACATTCCATCTCTGAGAATTAAATGGCAGTCAGTCAGTTTTTGTTTAAGCTGGAAGGAACCGTTGAGCCATGTATCCATTTTTAACAGCTGTCCAGTGGGGAGGGGTAAGCAAGCTACAGTATCTCAGGGCACAGGGGGGGGATTTAGTCAGGACGATTAACCTAGGCAGCATGTCTTTTGACTGTGGAAGGAAACCGGAGTACCCGGCGACAACCCACGCAGAAACATGCAAACGCCACACAGAAAGGCACTCGAGCCGGGAATCGAACCTGGGGCTTGCTTGCTGTGAGGCAGCAGCGCTACTCACCTTGCCACCATGCCACCCTCATTTTGGTTTTCCTAAATATATCGGTTCTACTAAAACGGAGCAACCTAGTGCCAAGCAGAGTGTGTGGGAAAATACGACCCTTCCGAAGATGTCCTGTGACAAATCTCTTCCGTGGCCGCTCTCCGACACTCGGATGCGTTGCTCTGTGAGAGTTCCGAATGGATTCTATGGCGCATCACGTGACGCCAACGGTGCACTTAGAAGAAATTTAAAAAAGAGAACGACAATCTTCATGAACAAAGCAGAAATGTCGTGCACATTTGTGTTTGTAACACGTGACTCGAGGAACATTCCTAACTTGCACGGTCATTCCTTAATGTCACGCCGTGTGAGATGTGTTTAGCAAGCATCGGGCTCGCAAAGTGTTTAACAACTTAACTGATATTTGAACAGACGCCATTGGTAAAGGTGAATAGACGGACTTTGTATCGCAAGGACCGTATTCTGGGAATCTCTTGCGTATGTGTTCCTGGGCTAGGAGAGCCACACTGAGTCTAATGACTCCCAGTCAGGAGGGTCCTGGCAAGTTTTACCAATGGGGGCAATGGTTGCCTTACGTTGTACGTATTGCAATTGAGCAAATGTGCGAATACTTTTGTAATGTTTTGCGGCTTTGTATCACTACGCCGGCACACGATACCTTACCTTTGCGAATAACTTCGCGGAATATTCAACAGGCCACTGTGAAGAAGATAGAGGGCTCGCAGGCAATACTTGGTATTGCCTGCGAATTCTACCAAACACTTCGATGCCGAGCTGAAAGACAACGATGTCCAGAGGATGACCATCGTGCTTCGAAGAATCGCAAAGAAGAAGAGGCATTAATCATGGCTTCTGCTGTATTTTAATCGCGAACTTGTGCGACGAGCGGTGAACACGCTACTGCTAGGCCAAGTTACCGCGCCAGTGCGTGTCTGTTTTGGTGAACGTTCCTGTACATTGTATATAATTGACATGACCGCTGCAGCCAGAAGAGGCACCACAGTTCACACGACGCTCCCCACCACAATTCATCGCATCCCTCAGTTGGCATATCAACGTAGCAGCAATGGGGTCCTCAGTTTGGTAGTTTCGTCCACTGCTGGGCGAGGGCCTCTGCAATCCATGGTTGTCTCTTGCGGCCATGCGACGTAGCACCGAGCACCCGCGCACGCGAGCCGGTTTCGTCGATGCACCGCCGCCCGTCGGTGGGCATGGCTCGAGCACTGAATCGACATCTTCCTGGCGTCCCATTTAGTCGTGGGGGCCGCCCGTGTGCGTGTGCCGTGCAGGGGGCTGTACCTCGCCACGGTGTTCTACCAGGGGGAGACCGTCCTCGTCACGCACGAAGACCAGATCCCGGTGGTGGAGATCGATGACTCCTACCCCAGCCCACTCAACCAGGACTTCCTGTGGTTCACCAAAGTGAGTGTCTGTTTTGCTTATGTCACTGTCAAGGTCTAGCGTAGCAGCGCTGGTTTGCTCGCACCGTTGCGGGAGCTCTAGAGAGCACCGCTGGGAAGTGTTTTGGCCTACTCCCTCCATCCTGGGCAGGTGTCTTATAAGAGGTGGGAGAAAAACAATACATGACCCGACCACACATGACCTGCCGATTGATTAACAATGCTGGGTGGACAGAGGCTGGGGGATTTGAGATACTTGGTTGTTGATGGTTGCTTTTCAAAGCTCTTCTTTCCGAATAGCCGCATCGAGCGCTCTCCCTCTCTATCCCCCTCACGACGTTTCACCTTCCACGTTGGAAGCATCTTCATGCTTCGAGTGTTGTTTCCTGAAGCCTGAAGATGCCTGCAACGTGGGAGGCAAAATGTCGCGATGGAGAGAGGGAGAGCGTTTCATACGGCTATCCCGAAAGAACAACTTTGAAAAGCAACCATCATGAATCAAGCTGTGAAAACCTACATAATTTCATACTTGCCTATTTATCTATTGGGATGGGAGATCAAACTGGTGACCTGACATTTGCAAGTAGAGTGTGCTAACTGATTCACCAGGAGGATAAATGTAGTACAGTTATATTTGAAAATATATGTTTCAATAAATAGACCTTTACTAATCCAGGAAATCCATGCGGAATCTTATGATATTTTTTTTCGGAAGACTCTGCAATGAGATTTACTCGCTGGGTATTTAACATACAATATTTATATTATTCATTCACATAAGTACGTAATATATATATTGTTTTCCAATTGTGCGTAAAGCTTTTAAATGGACAACTGATCATAAGGACAAGCAGATATATTACGGTGGTGTACGTTAATGGTAAAAAAAAAAAACCACAAATTAAGAGTGTGCAGTTTTACCGGGCATCACTCATGGCAGGCATACTGGGAGCTCTCAAAACAATATCAGCCCTTCAGAGACATAACGAAGTGTGCCCACTCCAATTAATGATCCAGTGGGAGACTTGAACATTCCAGAGCTTACCGTGACACAAAGGTGGCAAAGAAACCTCACGAGCACTTCTAAACAAAACAGACAAAAAAAAACCCAAGCAGTTACCAGGAACCGATAAAATACAGATTATTCCACTCTCTGTTGCGCTGCGATTCATTCATTTGGAGTCCCTGTGTGATTGCTAAATGCTTCCGTTTAATTGGCCGCTTGCCCCACTCATAGAACCCCACGGTCCTCTTTTCAGCAAAACGTGAAAATTACGTCGTCGTGACTTGGGAGAGAAGTTTTTTTTTTTTTTATTTCTTTTTGAACTGCGCCTTCACGGTGGTCTCAGATGGGATTGATTTAGTTGAGTTGAAGGCTGATTCAGAGAGATGTTTTATTCTAAGGCTGTACTTGCAACCATGCCAAAAACTCTTTCAGGCTTTAATCATATTGCTTTGAAGTGATCTGAGCTTCAGTCTCGCCTGCCTCTCACTGGCGATTGCTTTCCACTCCACTGCTGCACAGTGGCTCACCCAGAGATCATTAAACAGGGAAATGCAGAGTGCCTCTCTCTCTACC
>JAZEWU010000034.1:1388434-1402245 GCA_036362915.1 Geotria australis | reverse complement strand
TTTGTGATTGTATCGAGGCAGAGAGTTCTCAGACAAAAATCCTCTGTTGCAACGAAATTTCTAAAATTCCATCTTGTGTCCCACAAGCAGTGCCAAGATTGTGCACATGTACAAACGGGGTTGTATAACCCAAACATTCGTCGCACTTGCCAGTTGTCTCATTCTCATGGTGAATTATTCCATTCATAAAATACATTTAGGTTATTACACATACAGAATATCAAAATATTTATGAGAAAGGATGTCTCGAGAATTGCGGGGTTTTTTTAACTTCTCTTCTTAACCGAGTTAGTCAACGTTGAGGATAATCCGTTAGTTTTGTTTTTAAGTTCATTAATAAAAAGTGTGGTTTCGACATTGTCACGAATAAATGAATAAGTCACACGCTGTGTATGTAATGTATACAGTATACATTATGTATGTCAAATATACCTGTGTGTGTACACAGGCACACACGTGCGTATAAACATGCAGTGTATGTCGTAGAAGTATACTTTTATACATGATTGTATCGATTTCATCTTTAGCGTTGAACCAACGAAATCAATACTAACGAATAAAAACACGCCACCATCGTTAAAACTCATCTGTTAATAAACCAACTAGGGCTATTGAATAACAAAACACAAAAAATAAATTACCCATCTGCAATAGATATGTAGCCGTTGCAGGTGGCTTTATTCAGGGTAACGTTATTATTTGATTATATTAATTTTTTCCCAGCATCTTAAACACTGGCTCTTTTTTTTTGCCTTGCCGCGCAGCTGCGCGAGACAAGCGCAGATGAATCACAATGAAAAAGCTGCGCCGCTGGACTTTTGTCGTTTCGTTGGGGACACACGCGACCCGCGTAGGTTTTCGATTCTGACGCCGTTCTCGGGTTCGTTCCGTGCGTCGTACGGAAAACCTCGCCGCGACACCTTTGCGATGCGTTCGTGCGTTTCCTCGAAGAGCGCGCGAGTTCGCGGAGGAGCGAACGCGTTGGCGATCTCTGTACGCTTCTCCAGCGGCCCGACAACTTTCTATGCCGGTGAAATCCGCACACGTTAGTTCGTCCGCACACGATAGCTTTGTGCGCGCCATGGCTCGTGGTAGTGGGTATATTTAGGTACGCAGTGTATTGTCGTAATAATGGGCCTTTACTTGCACTGCATGAGAGCACAGAGGCTGGGACCTTATGTGGGCTTTAATACAGATAACAGTATTTTTGGAGAAACCTGAATTGACTGTCGATTACGGAATGGGATTTCAATAGCTTATACGCTCCGAAAATGGTTTTTAATAAATATTTTAAAATGTTAGAGGAGCCGGTCTCCCATAACGAGCAGGGTAACGCTGACACAAAGGTCTCTTTAATATCGCAATGAATGGATCATTCATCATTGGTAAATATATACCGTTAAATGCAGCATGCAGTTTCATAAAGTAGAGTTTCGAACTAATAATATAATTATTTTTTAAAGTATGTAAAGCTGTGGACAGTTTATCATACACATGCTTTGACTGCTTTATTTATGTTGTAAGAATGAAAACATTTTACAAGAATGTGATTTGGCAAAATTTCCCCAAGTCTACGAAACAGCTTTGAACTTTGTTATTGACGTATGTGCGTGCCCAGGCATTTTTTATTTTTTATTTCTTGCAATATTTATAACGTAGACGATGTGTTATTGTTGTATTATTTAAACGTTTTCGTATTTAGATTAATAAATTGTATAGCTCAACACAAATACAAAAGACTTCCCAAAATGCGTGGTGCATCTACTGTCTAAAAACCGTGTGCTCAGAAGCTCTTAAATGTATTAACATCAAGAAATTATATTAATAATAATTTTTATGTATAGCATGATACGCAACAACTCTTGAATGCTTCAAATATTTAAACTGTTTTGACTTGACTCTGAAAATGTCTCCCTGCTTGTTTGGCTAGTTACTGGTATCTGATGTTAGTTAATGCTTTTGCAGTGATGTCATTGAGAATTTTTTTTTTTTTTAAGACAGAAACATTGTTTGACAAGGGTCACCGCAAAAGGGGAAAAATCACCAAGAGCTTGTTGTGGACTGAGCCATTAAAATTTTCTTAAATCAGCCTCGCCGAGCACTTAGTTTCAATTGTCTTTCTCCATTTTGCTTTTTCAAGCTTGACATCTGCATAACGACTCTATCTGTTCATTGGTCACATTAACGGTCGCGGTCCAAGCCATGTGGTGCATCGCATTAGCTTTTGAGATTACGGTGACCATATGGCCTGGTTATGAATGCCAGAGCTCTTTTTTTTTTAATTCCAAGACAAAATACCTAACCAGTGGACTATGCAATTGAGCACTCGTGAAATATATATATATAAATGAAACATATATTTTAACATGAAGAAGTCAACCACCGTCGCGTTTAATTTCTTCATCAATTGCCCTCTTTTTTTTTAAAAAAAAAGGGACAGCTCATTCAATGGGACCTTTTTCTGCTGACCAGGAGGCACATCAGTTGCGACAAGGCTCACTTTGTCTCCGGTTTCTTGGCCGATTGTGAATGTAAACCTCCTCCTGGCCAGACCCATGACTCGAACCTTTGCTCTCCCTCCACCTATGACCTCTATCCAATGTTAAATTATTTTCCAATGTTATCGCCCATTGTATTTTTATATTATCGGTGGAGGATACTGCTTAGGGTGTGGAAGCGGCAAGACCACCCACACCCGACCAATCGCGAGATCGCACGTTCAAATTCCAGCTCGGGTCGACTCAACCCCATCGTAAATCGGGCATCAGTAAGTAGAGTGCTGTTGGACACGACTATTCCCTGACATTGGAACAGGGACTTTCACAGTATGAGTTTAACAGCAGCGGTGGAAATGAGCACTCTCCAGTGCCAATTTGTTAAAGGGGAAACAACATTTATCTTTTTCTTGCATATTTTTCAGCTCCATATTTTTGTTTTCCCTATGGTATGGTATCATTCCGTTATGATGGGATTTTGTTAGCACGTTAAAAACAACAGGCTCGAGGTGAACAGTTCAATCCGGGCGCGACAGTCGACACAATGAGCCACGTGTCTTAATTCCCCGCCTGTGTCGACCATGGGGCACAAATGGTTACATCACAGTTATTCGATCGGAGGATTGAATGTGATCAGGTAAAGTGTTGGTACTCCCACCTCATAAAAGACGCCTTGCCCGCGCGGAAGAGTAGGCCAACATGCCCTGTAGCCGCTCCCTCTATTGCAGAGCCATCTACCAGCAGTTGTTGCGAGCAAGCAGTTTGCAGGGCTGCCACTTTAGTGTTTCGCGTACTATGGTTGCACCAGCTCCGAATGGCATTCTGCTGGACACTGAAGTGACCTTGTGCAAGCGTCACGTGAGCTGCTGGAGGCTGAGTTTCAGTCGCACTCTCTCCCCGCGCCTCCTCGCACTCGACATCACGAGTTCTATATCAGGAGCCGAACACGGGAAGCAGACCCGAACTTGAGAGCAGGTGGCCCCCACTTTGTGTGAAAAAATATATATCAGCATCACAAGCCATTTCCGTCGTAACGGCCACTCTTTGCCAGTTTTTTTTTGTCAGCTTCGGTTTAACTCAAGTTTTGTTAGGTTTCCATTTCGGATAACGGGAATATTTTTTTTTCCGCGAGGCTCACATCACGGCACGGTGAGTAGTGCTGCCGCCTCCCAGCAAGAAGCCCTCGGGTTCGAATCTCGGCTCGGGGTGCCTTTCTGTGTGGAGTTTGCATGTTCTCGCCGTGTCCGCGTGGGTTTTCGCCGGGCACTCCGATTTTCTCCCAGTCCAAAGAGATGTTGCTGCACAGGTTAATTGGCCGGCTGACTAAATTGCTCCGGTGACCTGTGATGGACTGGTGTCCCATCCTGAGTAAAGCCCTGCCTTGCGCCCTGTGTCTGCCGGGATAGGCTCCGGCTCACCGCAACCCTATACAGGATTAATCGGTTTCTGACAATGGATGGATGGATAAATGTTGTATTTAAAACACGCAATTTTCATACCAAGTCGTTGACGAAAGCGAACTGGCAGTAATGCAGCACCTCTCATGGACAGCGGTTGGTATTTGTATCACACAGCTGCCACTGCATTTGCACAGCTTGAGTTCTACACCTGACACTGCTGTCAGATGTAATGTCGTTTCACCGTGGCCTAATGTAATTTCTACATAATTTAAGATTAAGTGCACTTAGTTTTAACCAGGCGAGAACCCAAGATTCCAGGATAGTCTCATTCGCTACAGTAACCTGGCTCGCCAAAACGACAAAAGCAATAACATAAGCACCGCAAAGAAGCAAACAGACATCGTACAAAAATATATGAATTGGAGCAAAAACAAGCGAATTACATAAGACCTCATAACGAGTGCACAACCAGGAATTGTGTCGAATTCAATTGTCTGCGGGATGCCGAACGTGACCATGACTGGATCAGTCCTGCTTCGTGAGATTTTTACTTTGCGGATGTCGACAGTGTCCCATGACTCGACCCATCCACAGGAATGTGGAATTTCCACCACTGGCTCTGCAGGGCTGTAGACAGGAGATGAGCACCGCCTCAACGCTCATTTCAGCAAAACGTCACTTTGACACCCCTTGGATGGGGATGTCTAGAGCGCCTTCGTCTGCCGGCAGTGGTGCAAGCAGCCAATTGCAGGGCTGCTCCTCTACCCTCTACCCCTCGTAGTCGTGGATTGTCTGTGGGGTCACGGCTTTCTTTCCATATACAATAATAGGAAGCAGGACTCCTGAAAAATGGTCTTGCGACTCGGTTGATTTGCGGTTATTATTACGTGAGGTCTTGTAGGTATGAATTACTGATTGTTTGCTTAAGTCATGGACTTCACGTAAATACAATTTCGGGCTCGAGTAACGTGTTACGTGAGCAGAGGGGATACCTTCAAAAGGTCGTTTGGGAGAAAATAGCATTGAAGTAACATTTACGGCAAAAGGGACAGTTACATAAACACGCAGCAATCGTGATTGAATGGAATGGCATCGAAACCGGAGTCAAGTTTATACATATCTGAAAAAAATCAAATTGATTTACAACACAAAAGACCGAAACGAACTTATAAAACAATAAACAGTGTACCGGAACAATGCAGCACGCGTACATATAATCAATAACACTGGACTGCACGTTAAACAGTTTTGAATTGAAAATGATATCGGTGCACAGCAAGGAAGGAAACACTTCACCAGTAATAACAATGCACGGAGGGGATAAAACTAAAATATACGCAATCCGAGTCACTGGAAAAAATGTGTTTCTGGTTATTGCGAAGAGACTTTGGTTGCAACCGGCTGGGTTGTGAGGTTCCTACATCGCTGGGTTGCAAGAGACAGTGGCAACTTGGGGAGGTTTTCATCCAGCGGTGGATGAACCATGTCGCATGCTTACGTAAATACTCATTCATTGGTCGATGACGCCTTCATATGGAGAGGATCGCAGAGCGTGGATCATCTTTTGGCGCTGGCTCACCATTTGGCTGCCTGGCTGCTTGTCTGTGGGTCCTCGAGCCTCTGAGTCATAATCTCTCTCTTGGAGGGTGGAACAAATACTGCGCACTCCAAGTTGAAATCACGAACAATCATGATGAATGGTGGAAATGCACATTCGAAAAGGAACTCATTAATGCTCTGGGACTTGTAAGCACATCGGACAGAGACGGTGATCGAGTAACAACAGAAAAACGCTTCTGAGCAGGAAATCGCTGCGACGCGGCGATGAATGTGCGGCAAACTAGGCAGATATACGCATTGTGATTATTTTACAAGGAACGCACAATTTCGTTCGTTGTTGATCCTTCAATATCGCCACCGATTTCGTTGAGAGCACCGATATTGTTCGGACTATTAAACACGGGTTTCAGTTGTTAGTGCACTGAGCCGTGAAGCCACCTCAGGCCGAGTTTGATTCCAAGCCACGGCTAGCATCACTGGTGCGTGACATCTGAACCATTCATTCATCCATTCATTGTCAGAAAGCGCTTAATCCTGTACAGGGTTGCGGTGAGCTGGAGCCTATCCCGGCAGACACAGGGCGGAAGGCATGGCTAAACCCAGGATGGGACGCCAGTCCATAACAGGGTACCGGGGGCAGTTTGGTCAGGAGGCCAATTAACCTATGCGGCAGCATTCCTTTTGCCGCTTGCAACTGACCAGCGTGTAGAAGTACCTGTATAAGTGAAACTACTGTCATGAAGACACGACACGCAAATGTCATCATCCAGCACACTCGGTACAATAAATTATGCTTGGCGTCATATATATTCACATTTCTTATACACCTCGTTTTTAAATAATATTCTCATTCTTATTGTTAAATGTTGGGGAAAACTTAGTTGAGAAAGGTGCTATTTGAAACTTGATTTTGGACGACCTTCATTGTTGAAAGAAATTCATATTGTGTTGGAAAGATGGGTACGTAACCTCTTTCAAAGAAAAGTTATTCTTCAGTAGTAATTAAAAGCAGCTTCTTTTTTTTTCCCCAAAAAATTAAAGGAACATTTTTTTTCCCCTTTTAGTTCGGCGTGCGTGTTGACAAAAACGCACAGGCAGTGTAGCGCGCTGTTTGCTTTGGAATGGCAATGGCGGCAGGACTCAAATGCACTGTTTACGTAGTCGATGTCAAGATAATTTGGGGAATGTAGAGCCTTTCTCTTATTATTATTACATGCTGGCTCCAAAAAGGGTGCCGCATGACCGTAACAAAGGGCCCTCGGCAAACACAACTGTAGTTTGCACAGACTCTGTTATCTCAGGCTCTGCATTTACCTGGCTCCTTGGCAAAGCCCGCGAGAGAGGGCTTTTTGGACACATGGGTTACAGAGACATTCCGCCCAAAGAAAATCAAATGCATGGAGACCACCTTGGATGCAGGATTTCTGCATGCTCGGATTGTTTTATGGTTCTCTAGATAGCAGAAACAATTAGGGGCTGACGTCAGCCGCCTTCTCGGGTCATTTTTGTTCACCCCACGTTGCAAGCTGCAGATCAAATGGCTTCTTTATTGCTTTTGGCCAAAGCTGCAAAACTCGCACGCATTGTGGCCCGCGTGTCGTGCACGGAAACTCCGTGATATCTACGGCATCGAATCAGAAAATCGCATTTGAAAAATACAGATTTTGCTGCGTAGGGGGGTGGTGGTGGGTTTGTCCTTCATGCAATTGCAACTTTGCATTTAAATGAAAATGTCCACTTTTTGCAAAAATATTATCGCGCAAATAATTATCGCGATAAAATTTAACAATTACCGTAAACTCTTAAGCCACTGCTGGATGAAGGTCTCCTTATGCCTTTAGGTCACGAGGCTTGTAAATGGAGAATTAAAATCACTCCAGTGTGCGACTGGGCTCACTCGATACAGACCAGGGAACACGCGAGGACTCAACTCCGGATTCACAAGTACGAAGGAGGCATCGTCACAGGAGGCATCGTTATCACAACGATGCACTAGTGCCTCTACTCCTGACGCAATTGGATGGCCTTATGGACATATGTGCTGACCGCAATTTTGAAAAAATCAATGTATTGTTCTTCAACAAACTTTTCATTGCAATACACAAAAAAGTGATAACACAAATGAATAACAGTTATTCATTTTACACTTTTTGTGCACTGCAATTAATAGTTTGTTTCACAACAAATAATGATTTTCTCAGAATAGTAACACTCGGCGTTATCCCATATGTCTATAAGAGCGTGCAATTATCCGGCTAATGCGCCTCGACGTATCACTTCAGCTGGCATTCCTCGACATCAACATCAGCCGAACGAAGACGTACGCCAGTCGTTTGATCATACTTCACCCCGGCGGTCATTGTGAATTTGTGGAGTAGCAGCGAGTCGGGGCGAGTCGAGCAGCCGTGTCACAGATATCATTGTTTAATTATAGTATTTTCCTTTCTTGCGTGTCTCTTTTCAATGGCAGGAGCTTGTGGCACATGCATGCATTTTCTCCGCCGCCTAAATGTCACCCGGATTCCAGCGGATTTGGCCTATCTCGTCCACGGTTGACACTTAATGTATTGTGTTTGCGTTCGGGGGGGGATTACATTAACACACACACACACTGGGCGAGTTAAAAAATCTTTCACCACAATGCCGGTGCTTGTCAGACGCTAATCAAATAATGCATTGTTTGCTCAACTGAGGAGGCGTGCATACCATGTTTGGACGTCAGCGCTGCTTCAAACGTCCGGCTCCTTCGGCCAATTCCAATTTTGCCGCAGCGCTGAGCCCGTGTGCTGGGTGTGTTTAATATCGACGTTCGCACCCCTTGATTCGCTGCTCTCGGGGAGAAATTAGCGAATCGTGCAGAGAACGCCTCTGAATCGTCCCACGTGGCTATAACTGCACCCTGCACGGAGGTAGACCAAGTAGGTCGCTGAAATGTGTACATTTCGGAGTATGCATTATTGCGTGGGTGCTCTCGTTTCCTTCCATCATCATCATCATCATCGAGGTGTCTATGCAGTGGAAACTTATGTGCCTCATAGAAAGAAGGTCTTGCCCGAGGTGGTTCGAACCCCGCCTCGGGCGCCTTTTTGTGTGGAGTTTGTGTGCTCTCTCTCCGTTCCGCGTGGGTTTCCTTAGAAAAAACACTCGTGAATTAATTGGACCGCGACCCTCACCAGGACAAGCGGTTTAGAAAATGGATGGATGGATGGATGAATTAATTGGAGAATAATCTAATAATAATAATATTTAGGACGCAGTGTCTGGAAAATATTGGCGCCGGCTGCCTGCTTGGCTGCCTTTCCCCTGCCTCCCTGAGGTTTCCTCGCACTTCCGTATCCCTCTCTCGTCCATGACCAGGCGTGGCATTTGCGAGCGTTATAAATTGTATAATTATTCTTATCATCAGCCGTAATCTATCCGCTGCTGAATGAAGGTCCTTCCAAACCGTGGAATATTAATCCACCTGGCACCCACACGCTGAGCTGATTTAATTGCTCCATCTCAATCAAATGCTGTAAACAGCTTACGACTTTAAACCACTCCTCAACCTATGAAACGTCGTTCAACTTGAGAAAAACATCATCCAAGCTCTCACAAGTTTCCACCCACGTTGGTCAACAAAAAGTACTCGCTAAAAAAATGTGCCAAACATCCCAAGCAGAACCCTCTTTAAAAATTTATCTCGAAACTCAGTTCAGAGTTTCCTGCGTAAATAATAATAATAATACAGGGCTGCTATCCATTCCTCATAATGACATTAATATACGTTTATTGTTTTTAATTGGCCTATTTGTAAAACAACAGTAAGCCCATACCGAAGGGATCGCTTGCTTCTAATTAGATGCTAATTCAAATTGCCATCGCGTGCTGCCAGCAAACTGGAGCAACAGTTCTCCACTGTGTGTACGAGCTAATCCGTCATTCCACTTGCTGGGCACTGCCTTAAACAGAACGTTGTTAGCCCCTCAGCCAAACCAATTGGATGTAGATTTTGATCCAAATAAATAATGTTCTACTCATTCATCATCATCATCATCAGCCATCATCAATCCACTGCTGGATGGAGGTCTTCCCAAGCCAGCTCCATCTCGCATGACCGGGCGTGCAATGTAATGCATCCAGCGCCTGCACACAAGCCAAATTCATCGTTCCGTCTCCTCCGCTGATTTTCCGTGCTCTGTCGTTGTTGACATGTCGTTCTCTCTGCAGCTTTGTGCAGCGCTTTGTGACCCTCGGGTGAAAGGCGCTATATAAATGCTATTTTTATTATTCTGTCGGGCAAGTTCCCTCCCTTGGCTTTCGCTCCGTGATTGTTCTTGACCAGTTGCCATCATTCCGTCTAGCTTTGCGTTTGTCTATCCAAGTCTTCTTGCTTTCTCCTCGAGTGAATGGATGCCTCTAAACACGCAAACGTTCTCTAATCAAATCGTCCAGTCTCGCAATGTCATTCCCAGCATGAATTTCCCCATTTGTCTAGGCACACTTCCGGTGTTTGTTTCATTGGATTCTGGTTACGCTCATGACTCCGATCCACGTGTCGTAGCAGTCAGTGCACATTGATGTAAACTTGTCTTTCTGTGCATTGCCATGTTGCTTTTCATTATCAAGTTCTGCTGCAAATCAAGGGCTCCACCCTGCTGCCGACCACCTGTGTATGCCATAGATTTATTCCCGGTCCGGACGAACTGGCTGGGTGGCACTGCTTAGCGCAATCGCCTCACGATAAACACATCCCACTTGGGTGTTAACTCAACCCTTCATCACCATGGGTAAACAAAATCAGACCAATTTTGTGCGAAGTCCACAGTTATTGCCCACTGCCAATTTGGATGTGGGAAAACTCCACAACCCAAAAACGGCCACGCAACATAAACGAGTGCCTTCCCACACTCATTATCAAGGGAAGACAATTTTAAAATGTTGCTTAATTTTGTATTGTTCTGGGTAATTGCTCCGTCCTTTATTCCGCCTCTCTCCTATTCCCCTCCCCCGTTCACCACCCATCTAACCCTCCCCCCCTCTCTGTCCGCATCCAATCGGCGTGGCGTTTGGTGATGGTGGTGATGGTGGTGCTGCTGCTTGGTGGTGGCGCTGGTGGTTGGTGGTGGCCGCTGGTGGTTGGTGGTGAGCAGCGCGTCTCGGCTGTTTGGAGGGTTGCTGCCACCTGTTGTCGCATTCTTTCTTGGGACGGGGGTCTGTCAATGGCGCGCCGCTGTCTCGCTCTTCACCCCCTTCCTCCCCACAACCCGAGCGTTCCTTCCCCGGCGTCTAATCCGCTTAGTCCTCTCCGCGCTGCGCACCCCCTAGCCTGCTCCCGCATGCCTCGCATCGTGTCTCCTTACGTCACGGGACTCGCTGTGGGGTTTTTTTTTTGCCTTCTCGAGTCGGTGTTTTTTTCTTTCTCTTGCTGTCAACATTCTTCAACCTGCAAAGCTTCCTCCTACCCTCGGCCGCCAGCAGAGGTTTTTTTTCTGTTCAGTTAACACCTATTTGAGCAATGTTGCATCGGTCAGAAGTAGACAAAAAATCAAAGGGTTTTTCTGTTGAAAGTTCTCAATTTGGTTTTAACACCTGTTAAAGGAAATCACTGTATCCTTAAGTCCTGAAAAAAAAATACATTAAAAATTCACAATTGTAAACGTCCTTCTTGGAAGTTAAGAGACATTGTCATCTAAAGTGGTTTCACAACCAGTCACAAATTGCTTAAGCTCATTAGAAACATCTTGGACAAAAATCTGTCCGTTTGATCAGCCCTAAACCTTACATCCTTTGTCAGTCTGATTCAATACATCATCACTATCATCACAATTATACAATACACACAAGAGCACCGGAACCAAAGTTTGTTTTGGATTTTTTTAAATGCCAAAGAAACACAACGCGGTCGAGCGTTCGTCGTTCGATATGTCTCTCGTACGTAATGAGCTCACGTTGACCATCTCCGGGCCAAGTTATTTCACACAGGAAGCGCGCGGAGATCGGGTGAGAGTAAATACGGGGTGGGTAACCTAAGCGCCTCGAGCTGTCACCTTTACCTGCGCCGCTCACACCTCGACCCGTCACGCAGTTCAGCCGCTCACCGTAGACAGCTCGGCGACGGGGACCTCGCCCCAACCGCGGGGGAAGGACGATGGAACTGATGTAGGTTTTCACGGCTCCATTCATGATGGTTGCTTTTCAGAGCTGTTCGTTCGGGATATCCGTGTCACTGAGCGCTCCGTCGCTCTCTCCCTCGCGACGTTTCGCCTCCGACGTTGGAAGCATCTTCAGGCGTTAAGGTGTCCAGGTGGATTGTGAAACAATATTCATTTACGTGAAAATAAATATGTGCAGAAAGTAAAAAAAACCTTGCAGAGTCGTGGCAGTCGCACGCACGTCTCTGACATCGGAGAAATACCGAACAAGGCTGGGAATCCCACAAAGCGGATTGTTTTAATTGATATTTCACACGGAGAGTAACAGAATGCTCGCGCACAGCGTAGGGTGCACTGTACAGTTTCCTAAATCATAAGGTTGCGTGCCAAACACAGACTTTCGGATACTTTAAACACAGATAGGTTTCCTTTTTAGGTAATCCAAGGGGCTTATTTTACAAATTCCAAATCACAATCACATAACTTAGATGGAGCAGTTTGCCAGCCAGTGCAGAATAAAGCTTAGAAGAGTGCATGCGCCAATAAGCTTCATTACCCCGGCATCACCGGTACAATTCTTCAATGTGTCTTCACTGTAAATATCAGCAGCCGCCGAGCAACACTCTGGGCTGGTTGATGCACCTTTTAATGCGAGGTCGGCAGCAAAACTGCCGAGTGCAATTGAACTGCAGTGCAGAAGGGAGAGCCACTGGACAGCAGGATAGTTGCCGTTCAGATCGCTCAAATGGCGGAGAGAATCGTGTGAATTTATTGTTACCGCAACGTTTCTTGTGTTGCCAGTTGAAACGGCATCCAGCCTAACTGGGGTTGGCCGGTTGCCTCCCAATTCGATTCGATTCTTCGAAGCGTGATGGTTATATGACAGTTTCCCATTGCAACAAGTTCTTCTTTAGTCGCAGACAGCCCTTCAACATTGGCCTCTCTTCTTGCTCCAGACTGAGGGGCTTCTGGCATCTGTTGAGCTTCTGGACATCGTTGTCTTTCAGCTCCTCGGCTTCGAAGTGTTTGGTAGAATTTGCAGGTAATACCAATTATTACTTTACAGGGATTGCGACGTGAACGCCTCCCAATGGTGGGGGTATTGGAGCAGAATCTTACGGCCGGATGTCCTTCCCGACGCCAACCTCCTTTAGTCGGAGGGTCTTCGGATCGTTTTTTGTCTCGAACCCCCCCCAAGACCTCTTCACCAAGGGAGACCCTAGCAGCAGTGTTAGATTCCAGATGACATAGCTCTGGGGTTTATTGGAACACGCAAACTCCCTACACCGCGATAAGGTTACGATTATGTTGCGATCGTATGGCCATTTAAATGATCTTGGCGTGTTTACCATGCGTAAACAACAACAGCGTAATAACCTAAATACGCTACAGCCATGTGAAAGCGAGGCGTGCCTTCAGTTGATTTCCATAGCGACTATACAATTCCAATACATAACTATTACACACACGCTCCGCAACTTGTTTACGTGTTGCACATGACATATGAATGTTATAAAAGCCAAGAGGAGGCAACGCCGCGCCGCTCACAACTCATTTCTCATATCTTACGCACGTGAAGTCAGTGCGAAGCCAAGTGTTTGTGTGTAACTCAGACGACGCGCGCCTGCGTACGTGTGTTCACACACATTCACACGTCTACAGTGTAGCGAGTGATTGTCTTTTATTTTTAACTCGAACACGGTTCTTCTGACAAGATGTGATTTAACCAAAAAAAAAAGAGGCGCTATGGTGGAATGCAGTAATGCCTGTAGAGTGTGCTGCGTAAATTTTAATATATTTTTTCTCTCTCCGACTTGACGAGTTGAGGAGCACAGAATTCCGGGAGAGCACAGAGTAGAGTCGCTGCTACTTCGGACTGAGAGGAGCCAGTTGAGGTGGTTCAGGCCATCTGTTAAGGATGCCCCCCGGAAGGCTCCCTCGGGAAGTCTACCAGGCACAGCCCACTGGGCGTAGACATAGAGGCCGACCCAGGAAACGCTGGAGGGATTACATCCTTCGGCTGGCCTGGCAACGCCTGGGAATTCCCCCCAGGAAGAGCTGGAATATGTTGCCGAAAAAAGGGATGTCTGGTGCACCCTCCTTGGACTGCTGCCGCCGCGACCCTCACCAGGACAAGCGGTTTAGAAAATGGATTGATGGACAAACTTCTGCACGGTGTTGCCACGTACAGACACGGCACTCGGCCTGGGAGCCGAGAGGGG
>JAZEWU010000034.1:1360741-1374990 GCA_036362915.1 Geotria australis | reverse complement strand
GCGTGCGCGTGAGTTTGAGCGTGTGCGTGAGCGTGCGTGAGAGCGTGCGTGTGTGTGTGCGCGCGTGTGTCGGAGCGCGCGTGCGTGCGTGTGTGTGTGACGGGAAGGAGACCCGCCTGCCCGCGACGCGCAACAGTGAAGCGCAGTGTGCTCGGGCGCCGCACGGCGAGTGGCATACGAATCGGGGGCGCCGCTCAATGGGCTGCGCGCTCGTCTCACGCCACTCAAAGCCACGCCGTCTAGACAAGTTGTCGCTGCGCGGAGCCGCACGTTGCCATGGCGTTTTAAATGCATCTGCCGTGAATCTGGCCCGCTTATATTAGCCGGAGCGAGAGATTGCTCGCGAGTGAGTGAGTGAGAGAAGGCGGCTCCAATAACGAACGCGGGACCTCCGCCGCCTCGTGGGTTTGGTGTGCGGCGCCGTTGCAACCACACGGAGACATCCCATCCCGTTCTATTAAAAGCAGCGGGCTCCGTACGGGACTGAGCTATTTGTGAACCCGATTCAATTTGGTGGACTCGCGTATGCCGAACAAATGGAGCAGTCGCAGTGCTTGTTTGTGGCCTGCTTCTTTTTATTCTTCATGAGGAATCACCAAGGACTGTGCCAGCATTACTTGCATCTGCGCCCGGTCCCGAGCGAAAAGTTCCCCGTTATAGATTTGGTGGAAGACCCGGACCCGGAGCTCGACCCCAAGGCCAAGGACTTGGACGAGAGGGCGCTCCTCAAGAAGCTGGGCAGCAACTTCGACCACAACTTCATGTCCATCGCGACGCCCGAGTCGGAGAGGCAGCCGGGAGGAGGCGAGTCGCCCACCACCACCACGACCGTGACCGCCGTGGAAAAGAAGCCAAAGCCCACGGGGCCCATGCCCGGCGACATCAAGAGGCTTGATCTCACGGAGACCCTCTACGGCCAGAAGCTGAAGCTGGGCAAGCGGGCGCGTCGCAAGTTCCTGCAGTGGTTGTGGGCGCACACGGCCTGCCCCGTGGTCTACTCCTGGAAGGAACTGAACGTGCGCTTCTGGCCCCGCTACGTCAATGAAGGGAGCTGCTACAGCGCCCGCTCCTGCTCTGTTCCCGAGGGCATGGTCTGCAAGCCGGTCAAGTTCAGCAACAAGACTTTCCTGCGGTGGCACTGCCAGGGCTGGGGCCGGCAAAGGTTCTGCACGTGGATTCCTATACAATACCCCGTCCTGACCGAGTGCAAATGCTCGTGCTGATGGGAGCTCCGCAGCCTGGACGCGCGTATTATTTTTTTGTTGTACGGGTGATTTCGCACTTGCCGTGGCTGCGGGGGCTGAGGCCGAGCGGGATATCTCTCTGCGGCTGCCGACGAGCGGAGACGTCCCCGGAGAGCGGTGGGAGAAGCCTGCGGGTGGGGAAGAGAGAGAGAGACCCGGAGGAGAGTGTCGTGATGGCGGCGCCTTTACGGGACCCTGTTACTGACGACGAGTGTCTCTGGGAGAGAGGTGCGTTTCGAGGAGAGCGCGCACACGCCGCGCGCACCCAGTCGCGATGACATTCGTGTCCGCAGAGCATCGGCGTGGATGTGCGGCATCTATGTAACTCCCCGTGGCAGAGCGAGAGAGCGTGAGTGAGTGAGAGAGAGAGAGCGCACAAGGATGGTGTGTGTCATCGATCTTGGGATGGAACCTTCAACTGAGACACAGGGCGGAAGACGGAGATGATGATGATGATGACTGCGATGAGCGACGGCGAGAGAAGAAGACGGAAGAGTAGCAAGAAAGGCAATGAATTGGAGCAAAAGGACAGCGAATGAGTAAAGGACTGATGTGATGTGTTAAGAGACAACACTTCTGCTGCTCGGCGGAGTGAAGCATCTGGTCGTGGATGCGAGTAGAGATAATTACGTGTAGCCTGGTACACTACGTGATGTTTCGTTATTTTCTTTTCTAAATATACAGTATAAACGAAACGAACAGTGGACACATATCTCCAACGTGGTGTATATGTACATATATGCCGTATTGTTTGCTAGTCACATCATATTTTGTTACCTTGCAAAAAATACCGATGATAATAATATTAATAAGTACAAGAAGGAAACTGATGTTAATAAGAGATAATGTAAATGTAATATGTTATATTTATTTATCGATTTATTTGCCTAGATGTTTAATTTTTTTTTTTGAAATGTCAAGGTAATGTGAAATATGCCAATATTCTTCCATAAAGTCACCTCCGCTATACTCACGCAAGTGTCGTGTCTCGTCTGCAGCGCGTGTCTCATAGCATTAACGCTACCATATATAGCCGGCTTAGAGCATTAATTGGGAACTAAAATAACACCCCCCCTTAACCGTAAGTGCTCCGATTGCGAATTATAATGCGGCGAGGCCGAACATCGCTAACTGCTGCGCCGCTGTGTGCAATATTAAACGGAAGGTTCGTTTGCAATCCATGTCTTTTCGAGCTTTGTTCGCCCGTCGAGCCACCACGCATCATCCATCGCTTGCCAAAGTTGAGTGCCGAGTCCCCCCTAACGCTGAAAGTTGTGTGTGGTTTTTTCTCTCTCCCTAAAACGCTTCAATTCCTAACTCGAGGGAGACACCTCTAGGCGGCCAGTGAAAGCATTGCGCGCGTTCCTAGAGCAGTGGAATCCTCGGCATTTTATACAAGGAGTTAGTTGCCTTGAAGTTACGTACCGCACGCAATGCATGCACGGGTGTCGCTAAAGGCAGGTATAAGCAATGATCGTTCCGCTCAGATGTCTGGCGCTGACACCTCGCTCACGATGTACCCGCTGCTGCTGTGTAATTGGTGTCACTGCTGTGGAGACTGGCCTCCCGTTCTCACGCTATCGCACACGACGAGGCATCTTCAGCTTCTGAAAACGCGTTAAAAAAAACGTCGATAGGACGCCGTGCATCTTTACTAGTTGCGCAACAATAACATCACGATCACCATCATCAACAAAATCATTATAACCATCTGCGCGTTGTGTTTTTTTATTTCACAACTCCCCAGTTCGCCTGGATGTTCACGAAATGTACGGTTAACGCGCGGTCTTCTTTGCTCGCCGATTCGAGATTTGTCCGGGAGGCGGTTGAGGGCGTTGTAAGCGATACACGTTTTAATTTTTTTTTCGTGTGTGTGTGTGTTAAGCTCCCCCGAATCGCCCACGGGGGCGCGTTAACAAACCGCACCGCCTCGTGATTTGCACGTAAACGTGTAATGCTGTCAAGGCGCGCTACGGGCAAGCGTCGCTTCCGATGCCGCGGCCCGTTAATAAGGGGTGTTATTTATCGAAAGGACACATTTACTGCGTGCGTGGGCGTGACGTTTAAATAGGGGGCCGCTGCTGCTGTTTCATCGCTGCACGCCCCGGAGAAAAGAGATACCCCGAGCGATCGACTCCTCGTGTGGAGACGGACAGCCTCTCGCTGCCACCGGTTGGAGGCGGGGAAGAGGGGAGAGGCCGGGCAAACGCCGCGCTCGTAGACCGCCGTTCATTCCTTTCATCATTTCATATATCGAGGACAAATGTTTGGCAGAGGTCGTGAACCGAAAATGCCAGGCATTGGGGGGGGAGGTGTTAAGAAACGTGGAAGATACTGTGCAGCGAGCGACAAGGACACGATTTCGGTAACATCTTGGAAGGGCGTGTGTTGTTTGTTGTTTTTCTGTCTGGATCGACGACGTATCAGAACTGTAGTCAACATTGAGACTAACAGGTCAATGAATGTTATTCTGCAGAGCAAAATGTGGCCTTCCGGATTGGTAGTTACCGGTCGGACTGGACAATACAGTCCCTATCCACAAGCGGCACAGCCAATACGCCAACTATTAAGTAAGACCATATACGCGCCACTGTGAAAATAGCCTGCACGTGGTATCATGTTTTTTTATTATTATTATTTATGTATTTAATTAGTCAATTGTTTATGTATTTATTGAACGAAAGTTAACTATGTTTATTGACACGTGGGTATATAACGGTGCTCCAATGTTGTTCTACAAGTATAGATGGAATATTTAAAATATTTTCTAAAGAAAAAAACATTTGGCAATGCCTTAAGACAATGGTTTGTTTCACGTTTCTGCCACACAGATGTGTCGTTTTAAATAAAGTGCACGCTCATTTACTGCCGTCATAATTAATCAATGCGTGTACAGAACGTCGCACGCGACTGTGGTACCGCTGCCGGTGGTCGTGGTCGCCCCTACAACACGGCTCCCCACACCTTCAGATGTTAAACAAATGCATTCAGCTCGTGCATTTACACGTTAGTTGCAAGCTCTCGCTGTTGTCGCGAGTTGGCCCCTATGCCGAGGATTCGACCAGCCAGCCGCAGCTTTGCTCTCCCCGGGTGTCGCCGGGCACTCGGTGAATGCGCGCGACTCCCACTCGGAGTGATCCACGTCCCTCCAACTCAGAGCTTTACGCCCTTCGTGCTCCACTCCAGCTCTCCTCCACCACGCCTTGACTTGGCTGACAACTCCTGGGCGAAGCTGTCCAATGGCCGACCGCCACCGATAGGGACGACTCATTGGGGCGTGTAAGCGTGTGCGAGTGCAGCGACCCGAGTTCGAATCCCGCTCACGGCCAACACCACTGAGGATTTTCTGATCCGGTCCCGGGCCTCCCCTAGGTCGACTCAGCCTCAAATGAGTACCGAGTGCATTGTGTTAACATTGCCACTAGGGAGACAAAGGCGGCCGGGCGTGGTGCTGGTCACCCACCCCCTCGTGTGCCGTGTCGACCTTCATAGGTGCTCGCTAACGGCACTTGCCCCAACAGTCTGTTAAGGCTATACGGGGGATCTTTGTCTTTGCTCGTTTTCCACGTGCGAGTCGCCCGGACCCATTCACAGTGATGCTCCGGACGAACATCAACTGCGTAGTACCGGGCCGCCTTCCGGTTGGAACGGCGAGACCAGGTGCCCGTATACCTGGGCGCTCTGCCTCTCGAACCGCCACGACGCTCTCAAGCGCTCCCCTAGCCTTTGCCGATGATGGACAAGATATGTCGCGGAGGATTCCGCGAGCATTAGATTATGCGCTGAGTTGAAAGGAAGACGTTGAATGGCAGCGGTGTTGCTCCAGCTGCCTTTCCCTCTGCGGGTGGAAGGAAGCCATGCCCGGCGTCGCGAAGCCACGTGTCTCCGTGTCGCCCACGAAGCCTCGTCCCCCGCCAGGTGATCGTCCGTCGATCATCACCGTCGATCATCATCATCATCACATGGTGACGGTATGGAGCAGCCGTGTTCATCCTTCGTTCATTCATTCATTGTCAGTCTCCCGCTCAGTCATCTAGTAGGGCTCTGGAGTAGTGGATCTTATCCTTTACTGCTGCCTGCAGCCCTTTGGTTCTCAAAATTTGTTCACCGCACCACTTACTAATACGTTCATCCATACATTGTCAGAAACCGCTTAATCCTGTTCAGGGTCGCGGTAAGCCGGAGACTATCCTGGCAGACACAGGGCGCAAGGCAGGGCGATACCCAGGATAGGACGCCAGTCCATCGCAGGGCACCGGGGGCAATTTAGCCGGCAGGCCAATTAACCTTGGCAGCAGAAGAAGCGTGTCTTTGGACTGTGGGAGGAAACCGGCGTCCCCAGCGATAATCCACACGGACACAGGGGAAAAACGTGCAAACTCCGCACAACAAGGCACCCGAGATGGGAATCGAACCTGGAGTTTTCATGCTGTAAGGCAGCAGCAGCAGCGCTACTCACTGGCCCGTTTATCCATTACGTTCTAGTCTTGCGGATGGCGATGTGATGAGGAGCTGAATGCCGATGTTTTATCCATTGCTGGTGAGGCACGTCATCTCCCGCGATGCGTCTAGGCCCTGCGCACGTTACTATTCTATTAGGTTACTCTGTGCAATACACTTGGGATTCACAGCACATTCAAATACCACCGAATATCGAGCCGCGTTTACAAAACACTGTCTGCGAACGTGTTTGCTGTGCAAGTGCCAAACCACACCCAGGACGACAGCCCTTACAAACGAGAAGTTCCATCTCGTGGGATTTTGCCAGGTTCAACTGGATGGAGGGGGACATTATTTACACTTGGGAAGGGAATGATGGGTGCCCTGTGATGTGCCGTTCTCTTCGCGGCCCTTGTGCAGCGCTTTGTGACCCTCGGGTGAAAGGCGCTATATTAAATGCTATTATTATTATCCATGCCTTGCCCCCTGTTTCTGTCGGGATATGCTCCGGCTCACCGCCACCCTGTACAGGATTAAGCGGTTTCTGACAATGAATGAATGATGGGGGTAAAGTCTCCAGATCTAAGCGGGACTGAGATCAGACTGGTAGAAGGTCGATAGTGAGAGAGGAGCCGGTCAGCCACATTCACCGAGGACAGCAAGGGCATTCTTGAAGCTGGACTTGAACGGGGGAACGGACCTATCAACAGAGAAATTCGGGGCTCTTGATCATTGGAGCAGATAACAAGTACAGAGGCTTAATTAATCTGGCAGCCTGAGTTCCATTCCTGGCCACGGCTATCACCAGTGTCACGGGATGTCAACTGGACCGGTTTCTCTCCCTCAACAAACCTACCTCTGAGCAGTGAAGTATGGTCAAATAACCCACATCACCTACACAGGTATTCTGAGGCCTTTATCCAGCATACCAATTGATACAGGGCTGCGTATTATACCATGTAACAACTGCTAGACTTACAAGCGTGTGGCTCCTTGGCTCTTGATGAATGTTGTCGTTTACCTATCGATGTGGTGGTTATTTAAGGACGCGCGATGGTCTGAAACGGTTCCACATCCGTCTCGCCAGGTAAACGTGGCCATGACTTGGTAACAAGCGAAACCGTAGAATGTAAACACGAACCATTAAGCACACAGTCTCTGTGGATCGGCACGCTCTGACAATTCTCGCCCCTTGTTAAATTCACGGCCTAATATAAACGTCACTTTTAACACGTTTAACAAAAAAAAATCGATATTTAAAAAAACAATCACAACTCAGTGTGAGTGGGACGGAAAAATCACCGCAAGGCTTGTAGAACGTTCCGCTGAGTGATTACGTTCAGTTTTATAACAATACCGTGATGTTTACAGTTGAGATGTATAGTGGTTAACTGTGCCACTATGTGTGTACGGAGAGAGAGAGTTACTGCCAACACGCAATGTTACATTTACATAGCCTAGTCGGCCAGAGACGACAAAAAACACTGGGTGAAAATTCTCGTGCGCACTTTGTAAATCGACCTGCGCGTAAGAACAAGGTCCATTCAGCTCTTTGTCAATCTACTGCTGGATGAAGGTTTCTCCCGTGACTGTTGGTCATGGGGGGTTATTTGACCATGCTTCGCCACAGTGGTCACAGTGTGGGATGGGGAGGTGAGGGAGATAGCACACGTTCAGATGTCACTGATGTTAGCCGTGTCCAGGTATGAAACTGTTCTCACCAGGCTCACGGCATATGATGCGATCTAGTGAAGCACTGCGCCACCCCCTGTATCGATCATTACTCTGAGATATGTCTTATGTCGTCCGTTGTAAGCTAAGCAATGCTAAAGTGCCTTAAATATATTTACACAACATAGTATGAAGAGAAACAATATGGTGCTGTAAATGAACATTCTAGAGTCATGAAAGTGTCATTACAGCCTCACAGAGCGCTCAGAGACTTCGTCTTGATGGCTTCATTGGAAATGTAACCGGATTTCTCGAACGGAATGTACTCTATTCAATTCCTGCACGCAGTCACTTTCGCAGCATTTCTCAACGTTATTTTCTTGTGTCTTGAATTTGTCATAAAACCGTATAAATAGATGAAGCGCTTGCTACCCTAGCATTGCTTAATTGCAGATTACGGTATCAGTCATATTTGGAAGATTCTAGGTAGACAGCAGTTTGAACCGCGCGGTTGAACGTTACGTGTGGTTCTATAGATGAAGCACATTGCAAACGCTCGAGTGATCTTCAATCGCACGTAGCAGATATATGTTAGATCAGGGGTTCTCAACCTTTTGCACCTCAAGGCCCACTTGTGTCTGGTCTCCACGGACCGCTAGGTGACGCTCGCGTCCCACCGATGGGTCGCGACCCAGCGGTTGAGAACGGTGGTGGACTGAGCGTGATGTGTGTTGTCATTGCCGTGGCAGATCGCCGTGGATGAATCCCACAACCTCACATCTCAACATCTTCACGCTGCCCGCTGCGTGTGTGCATAGTATCATCGGCCTTGTTCTGTCAAATGATAATTTGATAATAATGGTTCGTACCTTGATGAACAGCATGCAGGATCACGTTTCCGATGCATTGGTTTCGAACTTTAAGGAGGCTGCAACGCCTCTTAGTGGTCTGTTTCTGAATAACGCGCGTTTGTGGCGAACATACTGGAGTTTACGAGCACCTTTTTGCCAATGTACAAATAATGTAGAATATACGAGGTTTCACCCTTTCTGGCAATGAGAAAAGTGTTACGATCGCAAAAACACAAAATGGAGTTTGTTTATTGATCGGTGAGTGCAAGGTGTAAACACCCAATATTAACACATCAAGCCTTATTATGATGCTTCCAACGTGGGATGCAAAACGTCGTGAGGCAGAGCGCTCGACACGGCTATCCCGAAAGAACAGCTCTAAAGAGCAACAATCAATGGCAACAGTGTTACGGCTCGAGTCCCTGACCTTCAATATGACGGGTGTCTGACACAGAAACATTGTAAACAAGCTAAATAAAAAGGAGGCTCTCTTTAACGCATTATTGGCAGAAGCACAAACGTAGGAGCATTTGCTTAAAGACTGATTGAGGAAATGTGACTAGCTGCATCACTTGCTTCTGTAATAGGACTTAGGGGATCTATATATTTTTGTAGTTCGCACAATAATTCAGGCTGTCTTTGTATTGGCGTATTGCATGCGGTTTGGTGGCAAGAGTTACTTAAATTCCACGTGTTCCAGAAGCAATTGGAATTACCATAACATCTCGACTATATAACGCACCTATGTATAATATGCACCCCAAACTTTGAGTTTCATGACAAAATAAAAAGTTTTAGTCCAATGTATAATACGCACCCATAATTTCAAAGTTTGGTAAATTTGGTCATGTTTCAAAACAAAAATAAACAATAGACATTTCGACGGATTTGATAATCAAAATATGGTGACTTTTGCGTTTAAGAATTAAGAAATATGGACACTTTTACCAAATGTTGTGGGTGGTCTCTGAGTGATGTCCGGACACCCACAGCGGCTGTGGGCCTGTTTTATTGTAATTATGGCCACTGTTTCTTCCTTTAACGGCCTCTGAAATTGTTAGACTACTGTGAACATTGTTGTCAGCCTTGTGTTAGAGTCTGGTAAACGCGTAAAGATCATAAATTGCACCGTCACTGTAGAGTTTATTGGCAAAAGGGGACCAGCAGGATGTGGATTGCGGCGGGGGTGAGGCTGAATGAGAATTGAAGTCGGACCGCTCCACAAAGTTCCAGGGGGGGTCGAAGCTTCTCCAAAATATCTCAGCAGACTCTCCAAGATTCCCTTCAGTCATCATGGGAAATATTGAGTCGGAGTCATTTGTCTCCGGGCGCGAAGGGCATCTTGTTTTTGTTTCGTTTCGTATTGTCTGAAGAGTTACTTGAACTCGGGCGGTTTATTGCTGTGAGGGGTCGGGGATGACTTTGTGGGAACGGAACGGCAATAATTGTAAATCTACACGCGTCCCCGATGCAAGAGCCTTTGTGTTTGAGCTCCCTCTGAGATCAGAAGGCGGCGGTTTATTAACAAGGTGACGGTGTCTGGCGAGAGTGGGGCACGGTGCCGCGGTGAGATGCGCATCCGCCTCACAGCAAGAAAAATCTGGGTTCGATTCCCGGCTCGGGTGCCTGTCTGTGTGGGGGTCTGCATGTTCTCCCTGTGTCCGCGTCGCTTTTCGCTGGGTTATTCCATCTTCCTCCCACAGTCCAAAGACATGCTGCTGCCCCGGCTAATTGTCCTGACTAAATTGCCCCCCGTGCCTCGAGGTGTGGCAACTTTCTTAGCCCTCCCCGCTGGACAATTGTTAAGAACAGCTACATAGCTCAACGGTTACTTTCAGCTTAAGTAAAAAAAAAACTGACTGAGATGCTCGTAAATGCTAAAAAACACAAATAAAACAATGTGTGGATGGCAATTACTCATTGGCTCGTCTCTGAAGAGTCCGCGTGCCATTCATCAGTGGAGACGGAACAGCTTGTTTTGTTATGAAACGTAATTTTGCGCAAACTATTTAATGTTCTTTTGCCAAAGCTCACTGATGGTGCAGACTTGTTTATAGTTTTAAGATAGCCTCCCAGTGTTTACACTAATATCTGAACGCTGCTTTTTATGATATATCAAAACGTGATTTAAATATTGTAGCTCGACAAACATAAATGTATGGGGTGATAGTACTTGGCAAGACTGTGTTTTACGGTTGTTGTGGTTCAATCTACTGTAGCAGTGGAGAAGAGGGAGGAGGAGGTTGGAAAGTTTTTGTACAAAAATGTAATGTTCTATTGGATACAATAATAATAATAGAGTTTAATTCCAACATGGTCTTCCCAATAGTCTCTTCGTTCACAATGAAATGTGATCTATAACCATATTCATCTTTCTCCATCACTAAGATATGTAAGCTAATGTACTGGAGATATTTCGGCACTGCCAAGACGATCGTTAAAATATTTCATGTATCATAATCGTCCCTAAACACTCATCTATCAACCCTCCAAGTTAACGACTTTAATCTTTCACAATCTTCGAGATATTAGACTTTATGTGTGTTGGAAGACAAACAACTGAATATAAAACATACATGAACAGAATACGTTGAAGTGCTTTCAAACCCAAATTCGCAGAAGGCAGACATGCAATTCATAGTAATGGTTTTTTTCTACTCCTCCTTTATTGCATTTGGCTCACATTTGACCGTTATAATCTCAGAGAGGGCCTCTGACTGGGCATATTGAAGAGCTATCAAGGTCGATTCAGAGTGCAGTGCATCACAGACACTGGCCCGTAGATCGTGTTTTTGCGAAATATTACATGCGTGACATAAAGTTGACGCTTGTGACCGAATATATCTCTCCGACGTGTTGTTGTGCACAATGTCCACGTGGAACCAAACTTTCGACATCACGATGAACGGTACGTGGTGTAACTCGTAAGGGGTACACGGCACAACTGTGATGTCCCCTAAGTGGCCATATCGACCAAGTCGCCCATTAAACACTCAGTCCAGAATCATCGTTGAAAGCTGAGCTGGGTTGAGCCTGGATATTGTTTAGACATGGGGAACCACCGTGCATGCCAGTTTTTTTTATAGTGATAGATAAATAGATAGATGTTTATTATTACAGCAGAAAAATACCCAGTGAGCTTGCAAGCTCTTTACGGGATTCCTGCGACACAACAAACACGCACGAGGCAGTGCAACAATATCCAATGTACTGTACTGCTACGATTTCATGTTTATGAACATGTGTGTAAGATTAACACGATATATGTATAAAAAAAATTGTTGCTGATTTTCCGTTCTCTGTTGTTGTTGACATGTCCTTCTCTCCGCAGCCCTGTGCAGCGCTTTGCGACCCTCGGGTGAAAAGCGCTCTATAAATGCTATTATTATTATTAAATCTTAGCGAGAGGAGCGTGTCTTCTCCCCTGTGTGCCCAACACCTTTCAAAGAAGAATGCTTTTGTTCAGTAGTGCTGCATGAAAATGTAATTTATCAGGTGCCATTCACAACTGATTGCAGTCTACACGTGTGTACTCCCGGTAAACTATTCATATATAACGATTACAGTATCACGCGAGAAATCGATGATAGGTTATCGCCTGTAAACAACTATCTGAAGCCACGTTTTCACCACCAATGGTGTACAGCATCAAAATCCACAATTTGATCAGCCCAAACCTGATGTAACCACGATTCTTCTTCTTTTTTGCGATTCTTCGAAGCACGATGGTCAGCGATTAAAAGCAGGAATACAGTCGGAACAATACATTTCACAATCGCCTCATTATACATGCATTTATACTTGCCTTGTACAATTCCGGTTACATTATATTTTCAGAGAACACAAAAAATTAATTAACCAAAAACGTTTAAATATAATCCCCAGTGTAACTAAATAATTGCATTGCTATTTAATTAAGGTTTATATATTTTGCGTTCAATGGAGTGTAAGTGATGTTGAGTGTACACGTATACAGTTTTTGCCTTTTTAGATAACACATTGGGAATGTTTTTTAGATAACACATTGGGAACGTTTTTTAGATAACACATTGGGAATGTTTACCGGTAAACGTGCCCGCTATTGAGTGTGGGAGGTGAAACTGGCACAGCAATATTCCAGACTTGGCTTGTCAATGAAATTATTAGAACGTCATGTCTCCAACCTAATTCATAGCGGGGAAACCTAAATTGCCCCTAATTTTCTGAAACTATTCCAAGGTAGGTAGAAGTGGATTTCTTTATTGATGACAATAAAGCCCTTATTGACGGCTGGCGGCATGTCGCTTGCCTCTAACACTATCACGATGGTAGAATTCACATAAGACGAGCCTTTGTATAACCGAGAGGACGGAATTCCTATATTTAAACTGCGGCCCGAGCGGTCGACTCGCCACCGTGCGGCCACGCGCTCTGCTCCGGGCCCCCGTGAGCCCTCGCAGTGTAAATCAACCGAGAAATTAAACAAAAAAGATCTTAAGCGCTGCTAAGCAGTACAAATTAGGAATTTTGTTTTGTTTAAAGAAAAGAAAGAGGGAAAAAAAAAGATCAAAGGGCTTTAAATACTGTAAACTGATATCGAACATAAAACGCAAATTGGAACACTATTGATATGGGCATTATGGGAAGGCATGTAGGTAGGACTGAAACCATTATTTTTCTCTCCGTATCCTTTTTCCTTGGCTCACCAATTACTCTCGCTGCTCCCTTTTATTTCATTCACGCTTGGCGCCGACGCACAGCCCTCTCTCGTGGTTCTCCCCCCACAATGCCTGGTTTCGTGCCAGGGGGACTTGAAGGGAACTGATCGGAGGTGAATGGCTCGCTCTCAAACAATGTGGCCCTTTGATGCCACGGTGCGAGTGGAATTCCAACAGCATTTTTGGCAGCGCGCACGATGCTGTGATAAAAACAGGTTGAGGCCTTCTCTCCAAAATATGATAGCACCCCATGTTTATTCTGAGGAATTTCATTTAAGGTTGCGCTATTCTTGTCGTCGTTGGTGATGATTTGCCGGTGGCGATGATGGTGGTGATTATTCCGTTTCACCGGTCATGTTGCGGCTGATGATTACGTGATGAAGATGGCTTCAGAAATAACTGTATTGGGTTAATGTTTTCGTTGAGAGTTTGCAAGACTAAATATTTAATGGAATGCAACCGATGTTAATTATTTTGAGATGTATGCGACAGCGTCGTACGGTCGAGTGTGAAGGTATACTGAAATCGGAATATGCGAAAGCGTGAATGACACTCATTTTAGAGAGCGGTTTTGCAAGTAGGCTTTCAAGAAGCTTGCCAGACAAAATGTTGACATTTTTCCTCTCAGCAAAACCCCCCCTAAATGTTATTTCCACGCAAGTAATGAAAAAGCAACGTGGACCATTTCTCCCAGTTTACATGCGCGGATAAAAGACACACGAATTGCCTAAATATTTACGGCCTATAGCCTGTGATTAGAAACTCATGTCTGAGGAGCATGGTGTCAGTCATATTTTAAGATTCGCTGGAGAATGTTGCAACAGTGTAACGGTTTGCCAGGCTGGATCTGCTATCCAGAGGTCACCAAATATCTCTCTCTCGATGCCGGTGGTTTAAACAGCGGAGCAAGTTTCTTAATCCCTCTCTCTCACCTCTGTCCACTCAGCAGTATACAGAGGTGCGCCCATAGGAAATCAATCGGTAGGTGGTCGTGTGTAGTGGGATAAAGTGTGGATACTCTTTCCTTTTCAGAGTTGTCTGGCCAGTGTCGATGAGTGTATACCCTCTAGAGCCGCTATTCTCAACCGGTGGGTCGCGACCCATCAGTGGGCCACCTAGTGGTCCACAAAATATTAGTTAAAGATAGAGCGAAATAATGAACAAAATAGTAATAATAATAGCGTTTTATATAGCGACTTTCACCCGAGGGTCACAAAGCGCTGCGCAAGGTTCCGCGAAGAGAACGGCATGTCAACAATGAAAGGTCGAGAAACTGGAAATCTTAAGAGCGGCAAAAATCTGCCAGCGTCCCCTAAGATGGCCGTCACTTCCTTAAAAACAAACAA
>JAZEWU010000034.1:1340490-1360710 GCA_036362915.1 Geotria australis | reverse complement strand
AGGAACAGGGGGAGACATCGGGACACAGAGACAGGATAGTTTGCAATCAGCTTCATCAGGAACAACAACAACAACAAAAGCTGATTGCAACCATCAGCAGGGTGGCGCAGTGAACAGTGATGACATGCAGCGGGTGATATAGCCATATGATTGTGTGTCTTCTCTGTACCTGCCATGGCTGCTTCTCCACTGCCTCGCCCATGTTCCTATGCATGTGTGCGTCTGTCAGTCAGTGGGGAGCGGCCAGCTTGCCGGGCTACAAACGTTGGCGACCCGAGTTTGAATCCCACTCACAGCCAACACCATTGCCGATTTTCTGAACCGGTCCTGGGCCTCCCCCTTAGCTCGACTCAGCCTCAAATGAGTACCTACCGCGGTGTGTAAACATTGCAACTAGGGAGACAAAGGCGGCCGGGCGTGGTGCTTGTCACCACTTCCGCATGTGCCGCGTCGATTTTCATAGGCGCTCCTCGCTAACGGCACTTGACCCTACTGTCTGTTAAGGCTATACGGGGGATCTTTGTCTGTCAGTCAGTAGCACCCTCGCTCATTTTTAGTAATGACCTCTCTGGCGGTCTCCAAAAGGTGTTTGCCCTCTCGATCCCTTCGCCGCCCGAGTTTGACGGAAGCGTGACGTGGGCTGGCGTCTGCATTGGACAGGCCGCCTCAACAGGAGACGCGTGTGGAATTCGGAGCAAGGTGCCTGTCCTGTCATGTTTAAAACATGTGTCCAGCGCCGTGTCTTCCCCGAGGTGAATACTTTGCATTGTCCCAGCAGAGGATTATTGGCAAGCAACTAAGCTGGGATTTGCCATTTTGCCAGTGATGCCTTGGCCCTTGGATTTCACTTTGAAATAACGCAACACTTGTATATTCTACCAATTGCATGGTAGAATGTAACTGGGAAATATGCATGTGTTCCTTGGCGCATATTTTTGGGGTTATTTATTTATTCTCCTACATTTTTTACGAGCAAACATTGTTTCATCTAGGCGTGGGAGATAGACAGGACACATTTTATTTTCAAGTTTTGGGGTTGTCTGTTTTCTTGTCGGCCACCGGCACAAATTATTATTCCACATTACAAATAACTTTAATGGACATATGAACATGCTTGAAGATTTATTTTCAGTGGTTTATAATATAAGCGATCTTTATGAAATAATGTGTGCCAGCTACACTGTAACGTAACTAAATAGAGGAGATCTGTGTACAGAGTTCAATTCGTGGCCATCACAGACATCGGTGGTGAGAGACACTGGTCCCTCTTTAGAAACCTATACTGGCCATCATGGTGAAGTATGGTCAAGTGAAACCTATGATTGACAGGATCTAGGGAGGCGTTCACCCAGCATACAGTGATGCCGTGCCGAGATGTTCGCTCTCTCTCTCTCTTCCGATCTGCGTCTGCTTGGGAACATCTGTTCCCTCCTTGCTTGTTGTAGAATTGTTATTGTTTTTTCTGCTGTCTTTATGGCTTATGTCCTATAATTTATCGCTATTGCTTGACTCCCAGTTAATCAGTCTCGATGTTGTTGACATGCGGTTCTCTCCACATCCCTGTGCAGTGCTTTGCGACCCTCGGGTGAAAGGCGCTCTAAAAATGCTATTATTATTATGCGTATGTGACACATTTTATTCAATGCACTTTTTTAAACCTTTTGTTTTCTTTACCGATGAAAAAATATATTTTGATTCAGGAGCCGAATATTCCACGATTTCTGCATCTGGCGATGTAGCTCAAGTGAATAAACCGATGGATATCCACACTATATTTCTCCTCCTCAAATTCCCACTGTAACGTTCGCGAGCCTCCAGAAAAGGCGCCGTGCCCTCATGGTCAGGGTGCCCCACGTGAGTGACAGGCAGCTGGAGCTGTCCCAATCACGTGGGATTTGAAACTGAAACCACAAAGCCACGTGGATGAACACTGTGTTGAACGCGTGATTATCAATCTTTGTGTGCTTGGATTTGTAGAGGCTGGTACGCTGAACTTTTGCCAGTGAGTTTTTAGTTAAACCATTTGCGCGCTGAAACGCATATAAGGTGATGCTCATAACGATGATGGCGTGGCCTCTTGCTGGTTATCTATAGACCATTTGAAAGAATAATAAATCCCCCGTCAGTCAAACTGGAATGCGGCATACTGAGCGGGCAGCCAGCCCACCAAAGCCATAATCCTGACCTCTACACCCAAGCTTCTTTCAGTGCCCGATTGAATTTTTTTGGTTGAATGACTTCAGTTAGTCTTCAAGTGTGCGCTCAAGCACATGCGTACACGTGTAATACATACCGTATTCTCTGGAATACAAGGCACGCTTCCCTCCCCTGTATTTAAAAGAAAAAGTTGTGGTGCGTATTATCATGTGGTGGGTGTGTGATTTGTATGGGGAGCAGTAGTGGTGTAATGTTTAGCGTGCCGTTCTATAAACCTGGCGATCTGAGTTCGATTTCTGCTTATGGCCGACACCAGTGATGATTATCTGAACCGGTTCTGGTCCTCTGCTAGGTTAACTCCGCCTTAATTTAATACTTGGTTTTGTGTGAAAACATCAGCACTAGGGAGACAATGGCAGCCGGGCATGGTGCTGGCCACCCACCCCCTTGTGTGCAGTGTCGACCTTCATAGGCCCTCGCTAACAGCACTTGCCCCGACAGGCTTTTAAGGCTATGCAGGGGATCTTTGTTTTGATGACCGGATGTGTATAACTAGATTAAAACCCGGCACAAGAATCCTTTGCACCTTACTTTCCAGAACATCTTATAAACCAGAGAAAACGGGATTTCAATTCCAATATAACCCCACGCACGGACAGACTGTATGCACATTTGCCATATGTATGCTATGTGATAATGTAGCTTGGAATCGGTGTCTTTCACTCTTTGTAATTAATGTTCATTGTACGGTTCTATCTTGCCTCGTGAATCGCAGTATTGCACTACGGCGCGATGCATTTTTGTTTTCATTAAAGAGATTAAACATGGTCTCCTGGCCTTAGACATTTTCAAGCAATGCCTACAGTCCCTGCAGTAATAACGTTGGAAGTGCTAATCAATACCCCAAAGCATGCCTTGCATTAGTTATAAAATGTGATAGCCGTTTATAGAAAAAATGCCTTTTGTTTTCCCAATGACTTGTATGTTCCAGTTGTGCTGTTGGCGTCGTTTGGATGGAAATTATTTTCATTTAGAATTATGCAGCTGGCCGTACATCATCACCCTGTCTGAGAACTGCCCTGGAAGTTTCTGTCAGAGAACTGCTTTTGGGGGTCACTGCAATAGGCATATCGTGAACTATATGGCCTGCTAAAGAGTGTGTATCACATGTCAACAGTTCACAAAATGTTTACGTCTCAGAAAAGCAATGCAGCAGAATTAAGTGGAAAACTAAATTGAAGATTTAGTGCGTTTTGAAAATAGGTTAATTAAGTGCCCCCTCACGGACTGGCGTCCCGTCCTTGGTATATCCCTGCCTTGCACCCTGTGTTTCCTAGGATAGGCTCCAGCTCACCGCGACCCTGTATAGGATTAAGCGGTTTCTGATAATGGATGGATGAAAATATGAAGTTATTGCTTGACTATCAACTCGTTTCGCTTTAGTACCCACGTGTGGCTGAGCCTGGATTCAAACTCAGGATCTCAACTGTGCCAGCTCCATGCTCTGGTCAGTGAGCCACTGTGCCACCTGACACAATGACTTCCTTTAATTATTCATCACTTTAATCAAGATATATTTTATGAGCACGGTGAGATGCCTCAAACCAATACCTTCTGTTTTTAAATATGTAACTTTCTCTCCTTGCAGCCTTTGCGACATGAGTAGAGTACCCCGACCAGGCAGTGTAAACTTTCCATCCAGCCCGCAAAGTCCCAGTGCCAGCAATGCAGCACAGCTCTCCAAAAACCCAAGCACACCAGACTAACTTTATATTCGTTTTTCTTAGATTTATATTGATGTTTTGTAGCAAGGAACGGAGAACGAGTTAAAAGTCTGCGATATGATTTATACACAAGGCAGCAGCAACAGCAGCACAAGAAATATGTCCGTAATTAATGTATTTTCTGAGCCCTAATCATATATAATTGCCAATTATAATTAGCTATGTCGCCTAATAGAATAAAGGAGCCGTACATTTGGTCTCGTGCTGAACATAGTGGCCGCGGCTGTAACTAGCTCCATCTCGTTTAATTGCAGCTGACGCACTCTCCGTATAAAGGCCCTCTTCAGGACGTTTTTGTTTAACGGCTCACGTGGTTGAATTTGGGGGCAAAAAAATGTGTTTTTGAGCCGATGTGCTTCATTGTGCTTAGCCCTTGTAAACGTGCGCGCCTGTGGGTAAAGTTAAGTGTGCTTGTTTGTGGTCATATCGGAGCACTCGTACCGATGGGAAATGTACAACCGACTACAAATGTGGAAAATGCTTCCTAGACGGCTACATTCGGGGCTTGAGCAACCGTACAAGGTGTGTCTATGTTATGACAAGAACAGCAGTACCTTCAGAAGAATCATATTTTATAAGGGAATTTTGTATCCCGTTGCCACTCAAAATGTCATACGCTGTTATGCGATGTTTCACTACTGCTGTATGCGATCTCTAAAACTCCGGTCTTAGTTTTCTGATGACAGTAGGTCTAAGTAAATCAGCTCAATCGAAGACAAATGCAAATATATCAGATGCATTTACAGATGCATTTGCTGTGTTAAGATTGCTTGAAAATACTCGAAGGGAGAGGTCACCGATGCTGTGCTGGCAAACCATAGCGGTCTCTGAAAAATACATCACTCATGGTGCTGAGGCCCCATCTACAGGAGACTTGCATTTGCTGCATTTTGTTTGAGATTTCCATTGAGAGTAAATGACACATTGAAAGGTCAACCACGTAATGCCTAGATTCTACAAATAAAACAACTAGAAACACAACGGACACATTGCTACACCTATCCCGAGCCACTTCAGAAGTCATGTACCGAAACGCGTGACCGTTCACAGCGATCTACTGAAATATTCATCTGACGATCGCACTTGTAAATTGGGTTGTGTGCCTGCAAGGTGGAATCATATCAACAGATCACGTTTACCTTCATCTTCTTCTCTCAAACATTTACATTTTGACACGTCTGCTCACTAACCCATTCAGTGCCAGTCAGTCTGTTGAGTTAAGCAAACAGTATTTGGCAAGTGAGATTTTTTTTCACAAATATGGGCTCTGAGTCATTTTCAAGCTTTTTTGTTTTTGTTTAACTATGCATCATAATTGCATTCCTATCACGAATATAGTCATGCGGTCTGTAGGTCCTTCACGGTTCTAGGAAGGCTTTAAATAACTTTAATAACTTCAATTGAGAACTTTAATAGGTCCCCAATATTATCGCAGTAAATAGTGATTATACTGCAGCATTGCTGCGTAGGAACCCTCATTGAATTGTGAAACTAATTCCGCTTGAATAACGCATTTATCGAACTTCAAAAACATTGCACTTACGGAGCGAGACGTTGTAAGAATAGGGCAGTAGTTTTATTTTAAACCTCGTAATGTATTTCTTTAGAAAAAAAAATTGTTTTTGTTATTTTTGCTAGATGCTCGCAGTGTGTGCTGGAATGTTTCGCCGCTGACAACACAGCGCCTGCATAACTTGAATTCTGCCCACGGTGTCTGGAACGCGAACAAAGCGTCACAGTTTTCAGGTAGAATAAAGTTGTTCTCGTAAACGTATTTTAATTCTCTCCAGCTACGAATGCAGAGCCGCGGCGCCGGCTTGGTGTAGTGGTCAGCAGGGCCGTATCTACGGAAAATAGAGCCCACGGCAAGCACTCAAATTGCGCGCCTTTCCAAACATCTGACACCCATAATATCAGCTCAAAAATACAAATCAAGCTCGTTAACCTTATAATAAACAATTATGTCGCTACATGAAAATCATGTGAAGAAAATTATTGTTTTAACTATCCGAGGATGGCTTGTCTGACTTTAATAGAAACTGCTCAGTGGCGCCCCCTTCCAAGTGGCGCCCAGGGCACGTGCCACACCTGCCATACCCTAGATACGCCTCTGGTGGTCAGTCCCACTGCACTTGGATCCAGAGGAGGCCGGTTCGATTCCATCTCCCGGCACAACAGTCTGCATAGGTTAATTGGCCTGAGAACTAAAGTTCCCCCGGTGCCCTGTGACGGACTGGCGTCCCATCCTGGGTAAAAGCCCTGCCTTGCGCCCTGTGTCTGCTGGGATAGGCTCCGGCTTATCGCGACCCTGTACAGGATGAAGCGGTTTCTGAAAATGGATTTATGGACGGCACAACAGTCACAACGATGGTGCAAATCTCTTAAATCTTCTCACCCGTCGGTCATCTCGGAGCGTGCTGTAAGCATCCTAGATTCTCACCCAGATGCGGAAGATCACTGGTCAACAGCACGTCAGAGGAGGCTGCCAACCCTCTAAAGAGGTCTCTGGCGCTCCCTTTAGTGGGAGCCCAGCAGTGGGGTGAGCAAGCCATTTGGTCGCTGTTCCGTGCTGTGTCCTCAGCCAGTGGATGCTGCGTGACATCATTACGTGATCGTCCGTGGAGGGTAAACTGTCGTTGTAATCCATCCATCCATTGTCGCGGTGAGCCGGAGCCTATCCCGGCAGACACAGGGCGCAAGGCATGGCTATAACCGTGATGGGACGCCAGTCCATCACAGGGCGGTTCATATGTTGTTTAGATATTTTTGTGTCAATACGCGTGCTGTGTCGCAGAAATTCTGTAAAGAGCTTGCAAGCTCACTGGGTATTTTATGCTGTAATAATAAACATCTATCTATCTAATAAACATCCTGACACGAGTGCTCACGTGAGGATAGGCTAAAGCCTCTAACCGCAGTGGTAAGAAAATTGCATTGTCAATCTATAGACGTCTGGCTCAAGGCAAATTTCATATCAAATGAACGTGTATTCCCCTGGAAGCAGTGCATATTAAATAAAATTGAAGTTTGGCTTCCTGTCATTAAGTTATATCGGGTGCCGAAAGGAAACGGTCAGGCTTACAAATCATATCTGAAGTCATTACCTTGGTGGAGTGTTTACATCTGTTTGCTGGAAGTCAATTCAAAGAGTAGAGAAAAGAAACATGCTACCTATCTCCAACCTTTGCTGAGATTTTTTCCATTAACTTCTAAGATTAGGTTCCTTTCGCACCAGCAATCAATGTAGCCACAGCTCAGTGACACTAATAAGCTCATGGGCCATGCGGGGATTTGTATCACAAAATTCGATCGCACTCTGCATAGTTTTCATCTATATGGTATGTATGTTTTGATTGAATCATTTGTAGTCGTATTGTAATCTTTCCTCATAAGAGCATCTGTTCATGACTGACTGTTCCTGACCAAGGGTTAGTTTGCAAACATTTTTGGTTCCGATAAGGGAAAAACTTCACACTCTACATTGTAGAAAATGTTAAAACATAATTTTACTTACGAGCTCTACATCAATTAATAAACTCACCAGAGACGCGATCTGTATGTAGAATAAAAACAAATTATTTGGTGATGCCGCTGCATTGACATTGGTGCACACGCACAAAGAACCCAACACATTTCTCAATAATCCACGTTTAAGGCGACCCGCGTCCGAATCCCGCTCACGTCCACCAACACCAGTGACAATTTTCTGAACCGGTTCTGGGCCTCCCCCTAGGTCGACTCAGCCTCAAATGAGTACCTGCTGCGGTGTGTTAACATCGCCACTAGGGGAGGGAGAGAAAGGCGGCCGGGCATGGTGCTGGCCACCCACCCCGTCGTGTGCCGTGTCGACCTTCATAGGTGCTACTCGCTAACGGCACTCGCCCCTACAGTCTGTTAAGGGCTACACGAGGGGGGTCTTTGTGTGCACACACGCACACGCACAGTTTTTCATTGAGCCCAAGTGTCTGAGTCGCGGCAACAGTTGGTGGAAGAGGCTGCGCTTCGCAACAGAAGAATCGCAAAGAAGAAGAACAGAGAGAGAGAGGGTGGTGCCGTCCAGTTGTAGCGACATTAAACCGACGCGAGTCCGGGTGGCCGGGGTCGCGGGTTCCATCGTGGGGTTGATCAGCCAGCCGTGCGCGCGTTCGCTGCGTAAAAATCGCAGCTTGCGCAGTTGCTTACTGAAATACACAGCTCCCGTCAATGCAGACATCGCTTCACTGCTTACTCCGACAGACAGACGCACTCGCAAACGACGGAATCAATCCGCTATAACGCGAGACACGCGGCGGCCAGGAGAGAGCCCCCTGTTGCCTGTCGACAATCGGAGCAAGTCAATCTGAAGAACGCAACGCAGTTCGGATGTGTAATCATCACCACCGGCGTCAGCCTTCATCTTATCCACACTACTGGACTGAAGGTCTTGCCGCACTGTCGTCAAGTTCCTCGAGGGTGCAGCGCGTCCACCAGCCTCAACCGTCGCTCCGTCTCCGCAGCGAGGGTCCCTCCAAGAGACGCCTCTTCCAAAGACGCGCGTTTTTCCAGCCGGCCGTCTGAACTGCCGAGCGCGCTGCGTGAGTCATGAGCGCTCGGCACTCCGCAGCCGCGAAGGGAGCCGCGTTCGAGCAACTGCCCGTCATTGCGCCGGGCCACTTTGCTGCCACAACCGATGCCGCTGCCGCTGCTACAACTCGTGGTAACGCTGCTGCTGCTGATGAAGATGATCATCATGAGCACCTGTCCGCCGGGCACGTCCTGGCGCAGCTCGGTGTGGCCACGGGCGGAGTGGACGAGTCGTGTCACCGCTGCGCTCTGCCGCTCGCCCTCGTGGCGCTTCTTGTCGGGGCCGTGGTGACGGTCGTGGCGCGCGGCTCGGACGGCCTGGCGTCGGTCATGGGCCTGCTCGGCATGGCCCTCGTCGGCCTCTCGGTGATCATGTTGGTGGCGACGGCGCTGAGCTGGAGCCGCCGGAGTCGAGTCGCCGGGGATGCTCGGCCACAGGAACGACTGAATTGTGCGTGCTGATGATGCTGCTGATGATGCTGCTGATGATGATGATGACTGGCTGGCCCAGTGCTGGTGCCTGGCCCCATTTGTGGGGAGGGGGCGAGTCCTGCGTAGACCTTTGAACTTGTAAAGTATATGTGTGAATTGACGAGATATGTGGCCAAGAGACTGGTGTATGTATACCAGGAGTGAGATGGACAAAATGTGGACGCAACGAGATGGGAATTGAGATGCAGACGAGATGTTAATTGGATTATTTGTGCTGATGCGGGCTTCCACGGCTCGATGTATAAAAGTTGCTGACTTACTGACGGAGAAGAGGACTAACTGTAACCGTGATGTACACTGCGGGGTGGACAGAGATTAGGGCATTTACGAAACTGGCCCATTGGCCCAACTGCGTTGCCAGAATATCTAACGGGCACCCTATGGATTGCAAGTCAAGTGCGCTAACCATTGCACCGTGGCATGACTGTAGCGTGGAATTGCACGTTAGAGTGTGTCCGCACCTCAGACACTGTAGGGTAAATGTTTTATCTTTTCTTGTTAACGTGCGCACATGATGTATGGATAGACGTGGTAACGAAATCCTGAACGTGGGAAGTGTAAGCTAATCTCATTTACCAGTGACCCTATTGCAGGAACCCTCTTCCAGCAGTGCATAAATCAATGGTTTGCTGAAGTGACGTTTGTTTAAACATTAGCAAAAAACGGAATACGTTTTACATTTTCGTACAGTTTAATTTCTTGTATTGAACACAGCCGAATAACGTTCACTCATTCATGAAAATGAGCACGTGCAATGCATCATGTACACCGTTTGACTTGATGAAATTGATTTCAATTGGATTGTTATAGGCTTGCGTTGTGTATTGACATTTTAAGAGCTGTGTCACATCTGCTCATCCAGATGCGTAAAGTTAATTGCACAGGCTCATGTTTCTCTGCAAATACTACACTCAGTGTCTGGTGTTGTTAAATACTGTATTGCGTCGCATATCCGACTGAAGGCGGACTGAGGTATAGGTCGGTATGTCAAAAAGTTGCACGTGTGCACATCAGAAATTGCTCTTAAGAGCTGAAAAAACGCTCGACACGGCGGAACCTGAAAGAACAGCTCGTAAGAGCAATTTCCATACATGGAGCCGGGAAACCCTACAGCAATACTTGTGAACATCCGTCGAAAATGACAGTTACTCCATGCATACAAGTTTCGCCACAGGCATTTGTTTTCTTTGAAAGGTGTTTATTTGGTATTTTGAGATCTTAACACTTGTTTAATTGCTAGAAAGGGTAAAACCTTTCCTTTTTTTTTTGCATTATCTGTGTGCTGGGAAAAAGGTACCCATAGACACAACGCACTATGTGTTTCGTTTATTAATCAGGGAGGATATGTGATAGTCGACGTCTTGGTAGTGCATTCACGTTTTAAAGATGAATTTAATGTGTTTTGCGAAGAACAACATTCCAATGTCACTGCATTTTTTTAATAATCCAGTGGTTTCAATTGTGTGCGGCAGAGTTGCAGTCATGTCGGTCAGGAGGGGCTTTGGGGGACTTTATTGTGATCCAGGGTTGAACATATTTCTCGTAAGTTACCATTGCAAACACAAAGGCATTCAGAGTGAAGCTCTGATATGTTTTGTTGTGAAATTTCCAGTCTGCTGAGCTCACGTATTCTTGAGGTCACGTTATCGTATTGGATGGCTATTGTGATAAACCGTGAATATACGCCGAGTGTGTATTGACATCCGCAGAACTCATTAAACTAACTTTGCGCCCTTGACTTTTTTAGCGTGTCCTACCCATCCTTTTATTAGTGGTGAAATGTGACATCATTGAAATTCTTTGGTGGCGAATGAACAAGCTACTTTAACATGAGTTCTGGGCAGCTGTGCACCCGCTGTCGGGGTCCATACACCCCCAACATGTTTAGATCTTGTGCCCTTGGTCAGCACACACACACGTTCACAGTCAAGTGAGCTCACACATTGATAGTGTGCGCTGCGGTACGGTAGAGGCGAGCCACAGCATACATGCGAAAACCACCAATTTCATTATAGTAAACTACGCGGTTTCAACAGATCTGGACCGACTGAGAAATACGTCTGGGTTTTGAGCTCGAGTGGAAAATGAGGATGTAATCCAAACCAGTGTTCAACTAAGGAAAAAAAAAGGACCAGATGCACACTTTATATAATAGAAGACTGCTGAACGTGATTCTGAATCCGTGCATATTATAATATTCCCTTGCTGAAGAAATACTAAAACCCAGCCTATGAAATTGCTACCTTGAAGGTTTTCATTTGACATGCGCATATATAATACTCACAAATTGAAACGCCATACCTCGTGTTCGGTGACGTTATGCTTAAGCTTGACCTTAAATACTTCACCTCATTTAGTTTATATGACAATGTTAATTTACCTTGACAGCACAACGGTTATATTTTTAATCTGTTGCATAAACATCCCATATGGTGAACAGCCTACCTTGCTTGCCCGAAATAGAGTTTAAAATCACAATTGTTGGAAAACAATCCGTGTTTAAGCTTTCATTCCCTCCAGGTTCGTTGCCCATGCAAGATTTATGAATACGAAGGCACAATCTGTATGGATTTGAAATTCACCAGATTCCTTGTGAAGAGGCTTTGGACACCAAGAGCTGAATTTAAAGCAGATTTCCGCCATTCAGCACGTCAGAGAATGTATGCTTGCGATAGCGCGCTTGAAAATTCCAGTTAATATCCTTTTGAAAAATACAGTGACTCTCTCTTACAAAAGGTGACTATCAGCCGTAACTACTGTATGATGCTTACATCTGATTGTCGAGTGGTTGTCTATAATTGTTAATAACTACAATTTAAACCATGAATAAACGGCATTTAAACATTTATTTTATTTTATTATTAACATTTAACAAATAAAATAAAATGCCATGGCTGAATTTCATATTCTCGGAGGTTTTGTGACTGGGCCGAGTTTGCATTGGGCAAAACATTGAACAGCCGGTATAGGTTTTACATAAGAGGGATAACACCAGATTTAGCCCAAGTATGCTTGGTGCAATGTTACCATGGATAATTACAATTTTGCATGTGGTGTCAATATGGGCATCCTTAAAGTTGGAATCTCAAAACTGAACGGTGACGAAGGTTAAATTCCACCTCTGGCAATTTTGAGTTGCACAAATTACGTGTATTGGTGCTGACTTCTATAACAGCTCCACTTGCCAGAAACAATCGACGTCACGGGGAGAAAGTTGTCCTTGTGTTCGTCATTTCCCATTAAAAGGTTGACGTTGACGTTTAGAGACATCGGGTTCAGGCATTGGCGGTAGCTCAAGGATGTAACTGCATTGAGCGCATTCACTGAACTTAAGTGGCTTGCCACTGCATCCTACCTGATCAGGCCATTGTCCCAATGGATGAGCGCATCAGCACCTTTAGTGTGATTCATGAAAAAGAAAATCTCACACTATTGATGTGCCACAATATGGTATAAATGCAGCGAGCAAGTGGTTGGAAATAATTCCGTGTAACATTGTGGGCAAGAAAAGCCTGCAATAACAAAGAACTGTGTGGTCAATAACCTCTAGCACTGCCATCAGTGTGCTGTTATATTATTTAGCAATGGAAACTACATGAGCGTAGACCTGCTATCTAATGCACAGGACAAGCTGTGTTTGCTTCTAGTCCAACCAAACCCATCTTGTTCTCCATCCACTCACAAACACATCAACGTTTCTTGAATGCCGTCTTCATCTCATTTTTTAATTCATTCATTGTCAGAAACCGCTTAATCCTGTACAGGATTGAGGTGAGCCGGAGCCTATCTCGGCAGTCGCGGGGCGCAAAGCAGGGCTAAACCCAGGATGGGCCGCCATTCCATCACAGGGCACCGGGGGAAATTTAGTCCGCAGGCCAATTAACCTATGCAGCTGCATGTCTTTGGACTGTGGGAGGAAACTGGAGTGCCCGGCGAAATACCAAGCAGATACGGGGAGAACATGCAAACTCCACACAGAAAGGCACCCGAGCCGGGATTCGAACCTGGGAACCTTGTTGCTGTGAGGCGGCAGCGCTACTCACCGCGCCACCGGAGACACGATAGTGTGATCTAAAATCTCATTTTTTTATTAAAACGCAATGGTGGAGTCACAGGTGAGAGAGCGCGCACGCTTGTCTATACATAATTCATTTAAACGGAGCTGACGCGTTTGTTCTGTTGACTATGCTGGGTTTTTAGTAGAGGCTTGCGTGGCAACATGCCCTGCTTTAATACTGTACGCATTTTGGGTGAGTTAATTATTGTTTATAGTCCTAGCACCTCTATTCGAGTGCAAAATCTGCGGTTTCACTTGCGTAACAGCTACATTGCCTCGGGACACGCATTATTGGCATTTGAAACGATTCTGACCAAATAATCCAGTGGCTCCATTCGGGTGCATCTTCCTGCGCACGTACGTGGGTGTGTGGTGCATCTATACCTGTCTGTGCGACAGTGTTCCTGTCAAACAGACCATCTATTTGGCAATGGCTTTTGCGACAAATGTTCAAAGTTTGTGTAATAACCACCTGCCCCCAACCGTACTTGGCACGGGCAGCTGAATAAAAACGTGGTGGCATTTGTCTAGCGCCCCTTCCAGGCGTCTCGAAGGCCTGCCAGAGGTTGTGGTAGGATTTTTGAAACCACGCAAAGAGCACTCATGCCCTGCAGACGTGAAATGTAACAGACTGCTTTATTGGCAGAAGAGCAACGGAATCAATGTAATGGCTCTTGTTCCAAAGCAACAAGCAGGTTTTTTTTACGACATTTAAATAGCGCCGTATATTATTTTATGTAAGCAGCTTGTGGTTAAATTGTGCTTTTACTAAAAATGTCAATGCTTTCATTTAGAGCATTAACTTTGTTTAATTTTGTATTGCCGGGCACTCCGGTTTCCTCCCGCAGACTAAATTGCCCTCGGTGCCCTGTGATGGACTGGCGTCCAATCCTGGGTATAGCCGTGCCTTGCGCCCTGTGTCTGCTGGGATAAGCTCCGGCTCACCACGACCCTATACAAGATTAAGACGTTTCAAACGATTAATGAATTAATGACTTTGTGCAAACGTTACGCGAATGTTTCCATGATACAGATTTTCATATAGCTATTTTTAGAAAAGTGTGCTGGCCATATATGTGAATATTATATCCGGCACAGCATTCCGTTCACGATGAATTTGGCCCCTGAGAAAATAAAGATACGGCAAAAAAAAAGTAAAAAGACCCGTCTACTCGGTGATTTGTTGCTTAATATGTCCTTTGAACTGTCAAATGCTGTCAGGCTTATTGCTAAAGCCACTGCTGTGTTGCAAACTGTTCAGCTTCTCAAGACTTACTTTCAGATTCCCCGCGGTGCAATCTGTAATATCACACGAATAATTTACTCTAATTCGTGCATTAAACCATACACCTGCAGCACGCAGTGAGAAGAGTACAATTGTTGCACACATTAAAAACCTAATGTGATTCCATATATTATTACAACAACAACAACAACACATTGTGGGCATTAATAATAATTTTACATTTATAACGCGCACATATTCATTCAATGTCGAAGGCATTCATTCGACTCACACAAGTTTAAACTAAAATTACGGAAAATAAAAAAACAAGATTGTGTTCTTACATAACCACCGTAACAGGGTCACGTAGATGAGACGTGACTCATACGTGTCTCCTATTGAAGTATTTCGCTCGGAGCTTACTAACCACACGGTAATTATTTTGTCACACGCCCTGGCGAACTGATTGGAAGACGTTGATCGCGAAGAAAGCATTCGTTTCGCAGCGGCAGGCAGATTCAAGTGTCACAGTCACCACAGATGGGGCGGGATAAGTCCGCAACAACTCGCGCCCTGAGGGCCCACAGAGATAATATAAAATGTGTGCATGTGGTATATTAGCGACAGATGGTGAAATACAACATAGATACCCTCCACTGCATCCTCTTGGGCTGCCTCAGGTGAGTGTCCTGTGTCTTGTGATTTATCGCTGTTGCTTCACTCTCGGTTATTTGGTCTCCCCGTTGTTGGCATGCCGTTCTCTCCACGGCTCGGATGAGGAAAAAAGACCCCAAAAAGAATAATAATTTGTTGCTGATTACCGTTCTCTCCGCGGCCCTGTGCAGCGTTTTGTGACCCTCGGGTGAAAGGCGCTCTATAAATGCTATTATTATCATCATTGTCTGCTTCTTTTACTTTGTAACGTGTGTTCTCCGAAATTACGCTCAGGTTATTTGTGTCGCGTATCGTATAGTTTTGTGTCATGTTCGCCAGCATTGGTTCAAGAAAGTCTGACTCCTTAGTGAGTCATTGAATGTTGAAACCGTTGCAAGAGTTTGCTTATATTGAACCAATGCTGCTGAAGTTATGCATTCCCATAAGGCTAGGTGGCTGATGGGTTGTGTAAAAAATATCCGTTTGTTTTTATATGCTGAGGGACACGGAGCTTATTTAATGTTATCTAACGCTTTGGAAATGCAGTCCTTGTAACACCATACTTCTTGGATGTTTAGTTTATTACTTAATGCAGTACTGTAATGTCTCATATACCGTTGTATATTGTTCAGTTGACATGATAAACGCTGCTTTCACTTTGTTTACAATGGTTATATTTCTGTTTTCAATACCATAACGTGTGTATAACATCTTACAATAGTTTATAGAACAATAATTTCAGTACTCTACTATGCGTGACATGTCGGTGTCCTCATTAATCGAGTTATGTTTGTCCTGAGGTTATTCAGCTGTAATGATCTAAAATCTGCCTCAATTTGATATGTTAAAGCAAGTGTACACGGATAGTCATCCAGTAAGTTTGAGTATTAAGATAAACGTAGGTTGTTTATTATGATTTTCTCCAAGCACAAATATACTTGTTTTGTTTTTATTATATATAATGTAAAGCATTCTAAAAAGTAAATCGTTCAAAATACTCATGCCTATATTTACCCACCTGCACACAGTCATGAATGTGTATCTGTTTTATATACAGAGTGCAGGATAGGCCGTTTTAAGGGGAATAATGAAAGCAAATTGTGAGCAATAATATTGATTAGTTATTACAGGAATTGTTCAAAGTTTTCTCCATTACGACGTTCATTACACGTGTTGAATCTTTGGACCACTGAACAACATACAGCGCGACTTATAACGCACCCTGTATTTCTGGGGTGGGACTCTTGGGGCAGGATTCCAGATTTGTGTACCATGAACAGGAGCAACATGGCAAAGCAAGACTCGGATCATCATTCCCCTGGCACAAGCGATGTGTCAGTAAAAAAGATGAGACCTAAGAAGCCACATTATATCCCACGACCTCGTGGCAAGCCCTACAACTACAAGTGCTTCCAGTGTCCGTTCACCTGCATGGTGAAGTACCATCTCTACAACCACATGAAGTACAGCCTGTGCAAATACTCGGTCTCGGTGGAAACTTGCGGCAGCAAGTCACGCCCGGGGAAATCTTGCACCGAGAATGAAGTGAATGAAGCGTCTCGGCATCAAAAGGACAAATTCTGCATCGACCAACAGCCGAATGCATTTTTAAAATTCTCCAAAGGCTCCGCAAGCGTCTCTGAGCACAGCAGTTGCCCGGAGTTGGCAAGCTCTCAAACAAAAATGAATGAGGGATTTACCAATCTGCCGCAAAACGGTGACGCTGTGAGCGACAAACTGTGGGTAAAGCACAAAGAAGCTAAAGCCGATTTATCAAATGACGTGGAGGTAATGCAAGCTCAGCTTACTTCCGAAATCCCAGAGAGCAATTGCTCGAAAACGACCAACCATTACGATGATCAGTCCTTGCAACAGTCCGGAATTATTGCTTACGATTCAAATTGTTCGTTGTTTATTGCGGGTTTAGATCCCGTGGCCAAAATGCATGCCATCAGCGACCGGCGCGCAACCCTGTGGATGTCACATGACAAGGGCTGTCTGCACTCATGTCTAGGCATCGCTGGTGGTTTAAGATCATGCCAGTATCAACAGACAGCCCTCACCACCTCTCCTGCTCCACCTGCCAACTGCTCATTACACCACAGCCATAACCTGGCACCGGTTACATTCTTCACTCCTGGGTTAAGCCACTATCAACTCACCCGTCAGTTTGAGAGCATTCCACTCGCTGCACATAACTGTCTTCTTCACGGGGAGCCTTTGATCCGGCATGAGGCGTTCGCCCAGGATCCCCGTGTTCAAGAGCAGCAGCTCGGATACTGCTGGGGTGCTGCTCAGTGGGAGGCAGGGTTGAAGACAGCCCAGACTGGACAAGGCACAAATGCTATAGAGCACCGATCTAATTTTCAGCTCACGCCTTCCAATGCAAGAGAACAGACGTCACCCAGTGTTCTTGTGCCAGAGAAAGTCCACTTCCTCAGATTGTCAACCCCACCGCTACAAACCGTTGGCATGCAAATTCAATTTCCAAAGGTGTCACAAAACTCAATAGCAGCATCACATTTCACCAGGGATGAGAATTTCTTGGGTGAAAATAGGATTTGGAATACAGTCGTGAGATACGCTGACAGTAGCCTCTCTGCACAAAGGGCTGCCGTGGAGAAAAGAGAAGGAAGCTCAGGTCATTGTGACAGCAACTGCAGTCCATGCTTCACCAGGCTCTCTCCCAGCTTGCTACCCATCAACAGGTAACAGGAAGCAATCATCGTCCCTCCAATGTACTCTCTGGTATGTTGTACAATATTTGAATGTGTGTGTACTGTTCAAAAGGGCATTATACTATGATAAATATTTGACCCTAAATGTGAATACCTGAATATGTTCATGCAAGATATTAAATAATTGTGATGTTTGTAGAATATATATAAGGTTTCACCTTTTCTGGTAATGATAGACGTGTTAAGATCTTAAAACACCATTGCCAGAAAGGTGAAAACCTTATGTTCTACATTATTTGTATACTGGCAAAAAAAAGTGCCCAAAATTGTGATGTTTTTTGTTTGTTTGTTTTAGACTGAATGCACCACTAAATTGGAATTTTAATGCACAATCTCCAACTAAGCAATTCAGCAATGCAAAATGCACAATGAACAACATGAAGTCAACATTCATGCGTCAAGGACGTCTTACTCCAAAGAATATTTGCAGTCAATTAGATGCACAAGAATGCAATGCAGCTAAAACCCCGGTGTGTGCAGACGTGACCTACGTGGGGACATCTGGTGAGCCCACGACACAGGTGGTCTACACAGAGAAAATAAATTACGGGGACATCCCAAAACACCCTGTCTTTTATCCTCTCCATGGCAGACAGCTACAAGAACAGATGCAAAACATTGAGCGTGCATTTAATGAACATGATGTAGCCATTGACCTTTCCACGAAAAATCATATGTAAGAGAAGTAGACTATTGGTCGCTGTTAATTGGCTAAATACATTACAACTGTCAATGAGACTACATGAGATATAAGACAAAATTGTTTCTTGTGTTTTGTGCTTATGGATAAAATGTACGCTTTATTGTTATGGTACTGTACACTTAACTTGTTGTATACAATACGGTATGCATGTGCAGCAATCTGCATTACAATTGTCTTGCTTTGGCTTAATTAGATAAAAGTGCTTTTTTACTGCCAAGGTTACATTCGCTTTTCTAAAAACTTCAGATTCCTTCTCAGCAGCAGCAGAAGCGCATGTTTTATTAGTCTAAGAACACTTGTGTCTTACTTTAACTGTTGGGAATATGTGGATGTTGGTTCCACAGTACAACAACCATTTAAATAAAGATCGTATCTAGACGCCTGGCACTCATTATTTGGCCAATAACATCATAATATATAGGAAGCAGCGTGTGGCAATAGGGCGCCGGCAAACCGCCTGGCTGCCTCCTCCAGCTCTCTGCGCTTTCCTCGCGCCTCTGAGTCCTTCTCTCGTCGAATTAATTGTCTTCGACATTGAATTAATATGTGCGCGTTATAAATGTAAATTATTATTACAGATGCAATCACATCTCAAGATGCTTTATGAAATAGAGACAAAAACATATGTTTCAGGGGAATGGGGTGCAGGTCAAGATAAAACACACGAGAGAGGAGGGAGAGAAACAGAGTGCGACCGGGCCCAACAGCAGCAACAACCACCATAACGAGACCCCCGGGATGGTCAGGGCCCATCACCAACAAGTCCCAGGGCATGTTTTCAGAAGACAGTTAACGAGGGCACATGCATAATTAAATAACGGACCGTGATGTATTTCTGTAATTACCTCCAAAAGATGCCATATATTTGAATGTCACCTTCCCCCTTGGTTCAAATGTATAAAGGTTCAGTGGCAAATTCATAGGGAATTATGTTTTGAAAAGGTTGTTATTCTTTCCGCTGTTTGATGTATTTTACCTGTCCATTAAAGGCTATTGCCAGTTGTAAATACCGCATTATATAAATGTGTGTAAGTCGCTATACTGTATCTGTGTTTCCTTTGACCTCGCCTTTATTCAACTCGCACTGCGTGGAGGCCCTTAATGAGCAGTGGATCCCTTGTGGGATAGAACGATACTCGATAGGGTTGTTTTCCTTATCACAACTTAGCTTTACCCCCTTTCAATCGTTTCAAGTTAATAATTCTATAAATGCTATCATTATTATTATTATTACGTGATACTTTGATGTAATCAACACTTAATATTGTGGTCTCTTCAATCCGTACTATTAAATACTGGGTCACGAACCAGCGTGTGTACACCGGAGTAAAATGTGGATTTTGTGTTAGCAGCAGGCAGTCGCGTGTCTTTACACCTGTACATTCTACGCAGGTAAATCGAGAAACACTTCCAGTTGCTCATCAGCATGTCCATTGGAAAATTTTAAAAAAATGTGCTCCACAGGCTCACGCCATTGCAACAGGTCATATGGTTTGGTTTACACGTGCACCTCGGTGGGTCAATATTATCACAGGCGTGTCGGCTCGTGGAAAATAAAATTGATCCAGACCAATATTTACCCATCGCCTTGCTGTGGAAGGTAAGCTTAGCTTACCGGATAAAGGATGGATTTGGTCAGATTCTTTACATCCACTACGCAAAAGGAGATGTTTAAAGTACAAAAGGTATCAAGCCATTCGAGTCAGAACATGGCATGTCAACATGCATTTGCTGGAAAAGTTCTTTGAACAATTGTTAGACACCACATTTATCAACAAAACTCCGCGTTGATTTTCAGGTTTAATGGACTGACAGTGACTATTATGTACGAGGACGGCAAGCAATAA
>JAZEWU010000034.1:1308376-1325861 GCA_036362915.1 Geotria australis | reverse complement strand
ACCATCCATATTCAGAAACCGCTCAATCCTGTACACGTACAGGGGTCGCGGTGAGCCGGAGCCTATCCCGGCAGGCACAGCGCGCAACGCAGGGCTATACCCAGAACGGGACGCCAGTCCATCGCAGGGTATCATGGCGTTGTCTATTTGAGAATCGAATATTCGTAATGTATCCCACTTAAATGAAAAATGAATATGGACGAGTAGGCCAAATACCCTCTACAAGGGCTTTTTAGAACTCCCTCTAGTGGAGGCTTTTCTGTCAGCCAGGGCGTGAGCGAGAAACTGCAGACCTGTACCTTTACTTTTAAGCTGTACGGTAAATGTGTACATGCTACTGGTAAGATATTCTAAACAAAACTGTACAAGTTACACAAAAACAATTCAGAAGCATTAAACAGAATAAGTTATAGAGAATACCATTTTTTCTTGATTTCTTCGCCCCAAATCATGACCAATCATACGGTTACTCTGTGTTCCCAGCGAATCACTACGTGCCTATGAGGCAGTCATATAAAAAACATCAGCTATAATCGTCTTTACCATCATTACGACCCCTAAAATACGAAATGTGTAGAAAAACAGTTGCAGACTTTCCGACTCTGCTTATAGAGAGAGGGCAGCATGTGATTGAAACTATAATAGTCTGACCTTGACAATTATCAAAAGCAGTTTAGCCCATCTATCGTTTCTTGAAATTGTTACTCGCTACCATTGCGTAATTCTTCCAGGCAACAGTTTATACAAAAACATCTTCCTTTTAAAACGATTCATTGGAAAGTTGCTTATGTGCCCAAAAACGTCATAACGCCATCTTATTGGCCACGAATGAAAGAAACGTACGTAAAATAGTGTACTGTACTTTAAAATAGGCTTCTCAGTTGCCATGCTGATATTAAATGTGCAGTACTTGTTAATATATTTTCTAATATCTTGCAATATTTTTGATTTTCTGGGGCCGATTGAAATAACTTTATAACACTTTACTCTAATGATCAAACCATTACTTTTTTTGTGATTCCCCCCAATTTCACATCGCTTGTACGATCAGCGTCACGTGATGAAACAGAGCGACCATTCTGACCTCCGTCAGACCGGCATGCGTGACCAGGCGCTTCCCGTGACCTCTCGTCAGCACAGTGCAATGCAGCACTTTCCCACCTACTCTGCATATGGACGTGATTTTATCTCACGACGGGCCAAATTATATTTGAATTCTCAGAGCTGAAACGTTCTCCAAGCGCAGAACCAAATTTGACGGATGTTTCGTGTAGTCATTGGCGTCTCGGCTGAGACTCTCAATTCGCTACACTCAAGGGTTTCGTTACAGGCGGCTGGTGGCCCGGATTCAAACACACACTTCCACCGGCGCCGGCTTAGCACTGTCCACGTCCGAGCCGAAAAAAATATATTTAATTCACATCCCAAAGCACCAATAACGCATGCCCGCCCCCCCCACTCCGACCCCCTGCCCACCAACCCTCCGATTGCACATCTCCCGCGAAGCGGCCGGCCTAAATGACGAACTGCCCATCGTCGTCCGAATTGACGTCGGCCACCAGGGTGGTCTTGCTGATGCGCAGCGTGTCGTACTGTGGGGGCGGCGTGCCCGGCACCTCCTCCGCCGGAGGAGGAGGCTGCGCCGCGCTGCCGTTTGAGTCGGGGGGCTGCAGTGGCTCCTGTCGCTCCTCCATCTCGAAGCCCGAGTTGCCGCGGCCCTGGACGATGGAGGAGAGCGTGGGCGGCTCGTCCGAGTAGCACGGCTTGCGGTTCGTCTTGCGGCGCTCGCGCACCGTGTGCAACGCCTTGATGATGCCGATCCAGATGCAGTCGATGATGATCTCGATGAACTCGATGATGCACAGCACCGAGCCGCCCATCCAGAAGCCGAATTGGCCGCCCAGGTTCGACAGCAGCGTCACGATCTGCGAACGAGCGGAGGGGTTTGACGGCTCGGCACGGTTAGATTTGTCCCGTACAAGCCCTGCGGTAAGAAGGGTGCTCTCCACGTCGTTTCAGATGTGAAGATCAAACTTCACCACCCTGGCTCAGTGTGCGTTAGTGTAATTTGCAGAAGCAGGTCTGGTTCTGACGCTCTGCAACTGGAGGTTGATTGCACCAAACCAACACTAACCAGCTTAGTGACGTGGGATCAAACTTCCCCAATGATCAATAATAATAATAATAGCATTTATAGAGCGCTTTTCACCCAAGGGTCACAAATGGACAGGGCTTTAAAGTGCCGTATTGTTATATTTGTATACATCGCAGCGATGTATAATTTTTGATAATCCCCATGCATGTATCGACTCACATCCACAGCGACTCGATACATTGTTACAACTCAGGGCTGTGATTCTGTCGTCTCATTTGGATAGTTTTTCATATTTTAAATTTTGTACAGTTGTGTTTTCTGACTCAGACAATTATAATTTGGTGGTATTCTTTGTTTATTGCCATTGGCTTAATTGTAACACTACTGTATCACGTGTAACTAATACACATAAAAGTGAATCGCTCTTGTGTGGTTGATGAATGGAACACTTGCGGGAGATGTTTAAATCGCTGGACATGCCAAGGAGCTGTTTGTGTTTCAAACAATATTCACCGTTTGTGCAGGGGACTCGGACGTAGTCACATAGTTGAATTCTTCAAAGTAAAAGTTCAGCTTCAGGATGTCTTTCCTGAGGATGAATGAGTGAGGGTAAATCATTGATTTTATTAATGCGATAAAAAACATTAAATATCCATCAAGCTTTCTGCATAGAACACTTAGTGAAGTTTTACTGTGGTTTATGTTGTTATAGAGAATTATTGTGATCCGAGATCCTATCGACCTACCACTCCTATTATCTGGCAGCAGTAGGGTCTGCACAAACTGCTCCTACCCACGATCCTTTTCTTCATTTTAGCCACACAGCCGCAAACTTTTCCCAAGTTTGTCGTGGAGAGGCATCCAATTACACAATATTTGTTCGCTGTTAAGTGGACTCAATTTGCAGAAAACCCAGAGATATTAGTCCTCCATGCCATTCATATACGAGTTCTGTATATGATATATAAACATTTGTCTAATACAGGTAAACTCAGTAATGGATAATTACAACCAAGCAAGTTCCTCATATCTGCAATGTTTTAATCGATGCTATGCAATTCGGAATAACAATAAAACGGTGAATGAAACAATTAACGCATAGGCGAGTGTGCTTGCTATTTTCAACACAAACTAATTGTTGTAGTAATCAAATACAATCCACGCTTTAAAATCCACAGTGTGCAATGTGGACGGTCTTTGCATTACCTGCTGACACTGTGATTTTTTTGGTTTGATAAAATGCGGAAAATCCAATCCTGCAAAGGACAAGTCTTCAGTTAGAAACTAGGGAAACACGTTCTGGGCATTTTTGTTGTTACGCGTGATGTGTAGACAATATGTTGTTCAGCAATAGAAAATAATAGACAGATTTCGTTTTCATACTCTACTGACAATCCTGTTCTAGGAGCAGTAGAAGTCATCTGCTTTTTGTGTCATAAAATGGCAAGGATGTAGGTGTTGTGAGGCTTTTAGCAAATATATTATATCGGACCTAAAGAAGATTCTGGTAAAACAATTACCTTTATTCAAGCAGAAATTGGAAAGTCAGATCAATTTAAAATAAACCCCGTTCAGAATTCTGTATTTGCCTGTCCCACCTTTTCGTTGTCGCTATCGATTATGTGAACTTCTTCCACCGTTTCAGTGCAATTCAATGTTTATTTGTTGCATGGAAAATATCGTTTAGCCAGTGACCCAGCTAGTTTCGGGAGAACGACCCTTAAGCCTCTACCAATAGAGTTATTGTTTGGGACCAGAGATGCCCAATGAAACAGTAGTACGATGGCTGTAATGTGGAGTGGAAATCCACTTTTACCTCTGAAGACTGTGATGGCCAGTCCGACATGCTGATGGAGAGTTTGTATTCTGATGCGCTGCACGTTAAGAAGTAAAAACATGTTAAATGCACACACAGTCTTACTCTACTATCGTTATTATTATCAGATCATATATTACAGTTCTACAGCTTGGACGGATTCCCGAGGGTTCATTCCTTGGAAAACTGGTTTGGCGAACGCACGAATTCAGGCAAATCCGTGATGGATTCAATAGTGCATGGCGTGACTGACATATATACTGGTCATGTTGCAGCCCGGCCCTCTAACATAGAATGTGCATGTTTCTTGTTCAATCAGCCAGGTTACCCATCACATCGCTATTGGTAGAAGTGTCATGTGTTTTACCTGGATGTTTGTTCAAACATATCTGCCCTGATCAATAACCAAACGCACCGAGCGCGAAATTCGTGCAGCCGTCATGTTCTATAGACGTCCACGAATCCGACCGTTTTTACATATCCGCTTATGCCTTATTCCCCAGAGAGTCAGATATGCTACGTTGTCTCATTCTCAAACGCCTTCTTACCTGCACGGTTGCTTGCAGATGTTGTAACAATCCATATCTTCTTGAACAAACTGATAGTACAGCTTGTAATAGCAGTATCCTAGAGGGTACACATGAAGGACACTTTCAGGGCCTCTGTGAAAACTGTGTTTTTGCACGTGGTTTTTTTCGTCAATCGAGGAGCGTGGTGTGGGGCGAGTCACTGTCACAGCTTACGCCAGCCACTGAAGTTCTGGTTTTGGCAGTAGGTCGCGTTGTCAGGCAGAGGGTAGAGGTAATAGCCGCAGCCACAGCTATTGACCATCTTGGTCTGAAAGCAGGATCGCAGGCAGCCCTGTTGAACCAAGAAAAGTAGAAACGCAATCATCAGATTGGAAAATGCAGTGAGGTGTTTTCATTTTTTATTCAAAGCAAAAAATACAAAATGCACCCTACTGCATTTAGTGCTATGCAAATTTTTAAAGTCCAGTGTGGTTTTTTTTATCAACTAATCATGAAGTGGTGCTCATGATCACTGGGCCAGTGATGGAAATTCCATCATGCTATGTGGGGAGTAAGCGTGTTCATTGGACTTTCCACAAATCAGTACACATTTTATAAACCTCGGAGGGATGGCAGTCCGATTTACACAGTGAAACTGTGATTTTAACTCAGGAACTTCTGACTCTGAGCCTCTGCTGCTGTGTTAGCCAGCCCAGAGTTACGTAGTGGATCTGAATTCCTCAATGGATTTAACCCCCTAGGGAGAATCAACCGCAGCTTAGACCCAATAAAAGGTGGCGCACTGGACAGAGATAGAATAAGAGTTTCACAAGCAAAGACAAAGATCCCCCGTATAGGCTTAACAGACTGTAGGGGCATGTTCCGTTAGCGAGCACCTATGAAGGTCAACACGGCACACGAGGAGGTGGGTGACCAGCACCACTCCCGGCCGCCTTTGTCTCCCTAGTGGCAATGTTTACACACCGCACTAGGTACTCATTTTGAGGCTGAGTCGACCTAGGTGAGGCCCAGGACCGGTTCGGAAAATTGTCACTGGTGATGGCCATGAGCGGGATTCGAACTCGGGTCGCCAGGTTTGTAGCCCAGTGTGCTAAACACTGGGCCAACGCACCCCCCACAAGCAACACAGGTAGTCACAGGCACCAAAACGACGATGACATTTATCATGTGTGCTCAGTGCATACCTGGACACTGTAGGTGTTCGTACTGTAGAGATTGGTTATTGGCAGATCCGTGCCATCCATCGTGCAGTCGCTGTACGGAGCACCCTGTCTTTGTAGTTCACCCTGGAGGGTGCATTTATCGACGAAATCAGATGCGATCATCGACAAACCTTCATTCATGTGGTGTGCATAATGTGCAGAATGTCTATTGCCTGACATACCGCCCAACTATATGTTTGACATCTTCAACGCGGCACGGTGGCATAGCGGTGAGTAGCGCTGCCGCCTCACAGCAAGAAGGTTCCCGGGTTCGTATCCCGGCTCGGGTGCCTTTCTGTGTGGAGTTTGCATGTTCTCCCCGTGTCCGCGTGGGTTTTCGCCGGGCACTCTCACAGTCCAAAGACATGCTGCTGTATAGATTAATTGACCTACGGACTAAATCGCCCCCGCTGCCCTCTGATGGACTGTCGTCCCATCCTGGGTACAGCCCTGCCTTGTGCCCTGTGTCTGCCGGCGTAGGCTTTAGCGGTTTCTGACAGTGGATGGATGGACTAAGTAAGGGTGCTTAAAGACATGCAACCTTGTTAACGTCATATCACAAATATTTGCGAGCGGCGCAATGCGACGCGATCGGGTGGTGTTCCTTCTCTCGTGCCGTTTTCGTTCCTTACCACTTCAATCCCCACAGATGTCTCGACCCCTGTCTTGACGTAAAAACCCTGATCGCTGAGGAAAGGGTAAGCGTTCTGATCGTGGACCATCACAACAGCTCCCGCGATTGAGGTCAAGAACGGGATGTATTCATCCTGATCGATGCTGAGCACCAGTTTCAGACCTGAAAAGATGAGTTTCAGTCGACGTTAAGTGGCAGATACTTTAAAATTGCAGCCGTTCTCAATCGACCAACGCATGAAGGCCTCCTCGTGCGTGATTTCGGTCATGGGATTTATTTTAACATACTTCACCACACTGGACAGTAAGGGTTGGGAAGGGGTCGGGCAGAACCAGGTCTGGAAAACTATTAACATCTGACAAGAATCATTTGCCACTTTCAACGCGCAGTGTTTGTTTATTCTTGAAGACACAGGGAACCGCAAAAAGGCAGGGGAGAGATAAGGCAGCGATGCTGTAGCCCAGTGCCAACATTTGGAAGACACTGCATCCTCTATATAGTAAGATGTTACCAACCAAATAGTGGTTTTTTTTTTAGCTATGGAAGGAAACCAGAGTACCCGGCGAAAACTCATGTGAACATAAAGAGCAAACAAAACATCCACACAGAAAGGCACCCAAGCCGGGAATCGAACCCAGGCCCTTCTTGCTGTGAGGTGCAGGTGTTACCACTGCGCCACCATGTCGCCTAATTTAATTTTGCAATCAGCTTCATCGGGAACGAGGGATTTTTCGAGAACTATCAGCGAAACGTCGTACCTAAATTATAAATGTTGTGGATTCGCTCTCCAACATAGCGATGTACTGAAGTAGTAACGAATTGGCACGTTTTGTTCACGTGACAACCCTCTTACCACTGCTTCACTCCATAGTTTATCCATCCATTGTCAGAAACCGCTTAATCCTGTACAGGGTTGCAATGAGCCGGAGCCTATCCCGGCAGACACAGGGCGCAAGGCAGGGATATACCCACGCTAATAATAATAATAGCATTTATATAGCGCCTTTCACCCGAGGGTCACAAAGCGCTGCACAAAGCTGCAGAGAGAACGACATGTCAACAACGACAGAGCACGGAAAATCAGCAACCCTGTACAGTCCATCACAGACTCCATAGTTTAGTGATCTGTAATTCATTATATATTGTTGCGAAAGAGTGTTTTAAAAAACGTACCGTACTCGGCGCCAGGGTTGGACACCTGTAGCACCGATTCGTTATCGTGCCAGTTGAAGATGAAGCAGTTGCCATACATCGGGTGGTACATGGTGGTGAAGTTTCTGTTTATTCCGTAAGAAAAATGGCAAGGAAATAATAATAATTAACATAGGAAATTATTTTCGCGCGAGTGCTGAACATTTCTAGCTTTGAACAAGACAACGCATGATCGTACGCTGGACAAGGCAGTTTGATCGGTTGATTAGAGTTGGCCGATTGTGTTGCGAGTACCGCTTCAAAGTCTTTCGTTGTTGCCGAAACACATTGAGTGTAGTATCCGGTGGAATCCCACCGAATACTACACCGGATACAGCAGGTGGAATCCCACCTGCTGAAGACTTCCCTCCTGGCTCAGATGCACCATGGATTCAGTGGAATACACTCAACCGCCTGAGAACTAGAACGGGACGATCAAAAGATGCTTTGGTCAGATGGGGCTACAAGACCGGCCCAACCACCTGTGAATGTGGAGAAGCAGACCATACTATGGAACACTGCCTTGTCTGTGCTCTACTACCCAACCTCTGCAGCTCAAAAGACCTTGCGGAGTTCAATGAAAATGCAAGGGGCTTTGTAAGAAAATGGGAAACTGTAATTTAACCATCGCGCTTCGAAGAATCGCAAAGAAGATCTGTAAATGCCAGGCCGAACCGATACGTTTTAGGTTTTTTTTTTTTAACTCCACACAGAAAGGCACCCGAGCCGGGATTCGAACCCGGGAACCTTCTTGCTGTACAAATGACGCGCTGGCCTCGCATGGGGACACAGTGCAAGAGAGGATCCAGGATAGCTCACTGGGCAATGCACGAGTTGCTGCTGAAGAGGCACGATCGAATGAAGTCATCGGCGCTGTAGCTGAGATTTGATTTCTCCTCGACCGAGAGCTCTCCCAGCAGGCTTATGAGGTTGAAGTTGAACCACTGCTGCACAGCGTTCACCCCAGAGAGGTACTCTCTGTAAATGCAGGGACCGCCTGCAGACTCGCACTAGAGAAACGGAACAGCATGTTGAGGCTCCAAATGGGCCGCCTGCTATAAAAAGACGCTCCGGTTTAAATTGCTTATACCGATGGGTTGAAAAAACATCTGTTGTCTATGGTGTGGGTCTCAATGTCATCTCAACTGGACACCCGCAAAATGTAAATGTCAATTACTCGCGCAGCAAATGTGTAGACACACAGCAGAGTTTATTTTTTTGTTGCGTCGCAAGAATCCTGTAAAGAGCTTGCAAGCTCACTGGCGCAGTGGTAACATCTGCGCCTCACAGAAAGAATGGTCTTGCCCGAGGCAGTTCGATTCCTGCCTTGGGCGCCTTTCTGTGTGGAGATTGTGTGTTCTCCCCCTGTTCTGCGTGGGTTTTCTCCGGGTTCTCCGGTTTCCTCCCGCAACTTTAAAAAAACACTCATTAATTAGTTGGCCGATAACATCGAAATATATAGGAAACTGTGTGGCAATATGTTGGCGCCGGCTGCCTCCTCCGCCTCTCTGCGCTTTCCTCGCTACGCCTCCGAGTCGTTCTCTCGTCGAACGAATACCTTTGACACTTAACAAATATGTGCCACGCGTTATAAATTTAAGTTATTAATTATTATCACTATCTATCAACGGTCAGCTTTAGAGCGGACACAGTCTTACCAGTTTGAAACCGATCATGATGTCCTTCCCCAGGTAAGGAAACGGCGACATGGTGAGGTTCGTCTTAGCGACCTTCGTTGGCACAGACTCGATGTCCAATGAGCCATTGATCAGGTAGCTGTTCCTGGACACCACCTCCGTCACCACCGTCTGGTCGGGATCACGTTTGTCGATCAGAACCAGAGGGATGTCCTGCCACGGGCCCTTGGCGTACGACAAGTTGTAATTTGACGGATCGGGCGAGTTCGTGGAGCTGTAGTTGTACAGGGTTTGCAGCACCGTGACTGTGTAGGATTCCAGGTCTTTGATTTTGTTCTTGATGGCGCTGTATCTACAGAACGTAGAGTTAAAAAGCCCAGATCACACCACTTACACCCAACGCACTGGAACGCACCGGGAGAGTTGCTCGCCACAGCTGTGCTTTCAGGATAGCCGTGTCGGCCTATCCCGACAGAACAGCGATGGAGGGCAATTCTCACGCGTCGAGCCGTGACAAACCTACATCATTACAGAACACACCATGGTTTTTTTTAAAATGTACGTGCAATATTTAATTCTGTCATTAACGATACCGTAATAATAATAATGAAGTACAATTTATAAATGCGCCGCACATATTCGTTCAATGTCGAAGGTATGAGAAAGGCGCCCGAGGCGGTCATTGAACTGCCTCGGGTAGGATCTTCTTTCAGTGAGCCGCAGATATTGCCACAGTGGTAATATATATAACATCGTCGTAAATACATTGGATCATGTTCATATACGCAAATTATTATTGTTACAGTATAGCCGAAATAGTACGCAATGTGACTAATGTCAAACATTCGGGTTGCGCGCGTTTCTCGACGCCCCCTTACCGAAAAATAATAACAATATCAAAACAATACACGCGTGTTAGTAGCACGACTGGGTTAAACCACTCTCGACTCAAAGACAAAGATCCCCCGTATAGTCTTAACAGACCGTCGGGTCAAGTGCCGTTAGCGAGTAGCACCTATGAAGGTCGACACGGCACACGAGAAAGCGGGCGACCAGCACCACGCCCGGCCGCCTTTTGTGACCCTAGTGACAACGTTCACACACCGCAGTAGGTACTCATTTGACGCTGAGTCGACCTAGGGGAGGCCCAGGACCGGTTCTAAAAATCTTTCACCGGTGTTGGCCATGAGCGGGATTCGAACTCGGGTCATAGCCAGGTTTGTAGCCCAGCACAGCGCTACCCACTGAGCCACCGGCTCCCCTGCACTCTCAACTCATCAATCGCTCAGACGCGCAAGTTCATTTCGTACGTAGAACACCCCCCCGTCCCGGGCTTGCTAACCGGGGGCCCCTGATGGCACCGGGACCCATGATAATAATAACAATCTACTTTTGTAACGCGCGCATTTTCTCCGGGCGCGTTGCACCCGTTGATTCGGAGGCGCGGAGACACCCTGCTCAGTCGGTTTGTTGTGAGTCGGTGAAAAGGTGACTTTTTAAGAATTTTTCCAAGGCTGGAGGGGACTGTGTTTGACACAATAGGTGTGGCAGGCTGTTCCAGGTTGTGGGTGTCGCAACCGAGAAACGTCGTTTCGCGAAGGTTGTGCGCGAACGCGGTGTGTGGAGTAGGTGCTGTGATGAGCTGCGCAGAGTGGCGGGATTGTGTTGATGCGAGTGGCCGGAGTAGCGATGCGAGGTATTTAGGGTGTCCTGTGTGTCCCCCCGCGCGGTACCTGTAAGCGTTCAAGTTGCACACGGTCACGGCCGGAAAGTTCATCTTCTGAAATCCCATGGTGACCGAGACGGAAACCCCGAAGGACAGGTAGGCCTGGAAGAGCAGCACCCACTGCCAGAGTACGACGCCCAGCATGACGATGGTGATCAGGAACCACATGACCCTTTTCTTCTGACCGTACACGACGACCCTCTTGCAGCCGTGCGTGTTGGTGTTCATGCAGTACCAGTAGAGCAGCTCTTTCACCGACGACACCGGGCCCTTCTGCAGGCGGTGCAGCGACCGCCGCAGATACTTTCTCACCACGTTGACCATCGTGAGCGGGAAACACCTGCGACGAGATACGTTCGGCAGTCGGCCGTTGGCTTGCGGAGTTTCTGGAACGAGCTATATCGTTGGTTCGTACCGTGATAGGAGATACGCATGTGTGGTATCGTCTGCGGCCACCGGTGGGAGGTGTGCGCCCACGTAGTGGCACAAGGTTGAGAATCGCTGGTCCACGCAGCACGGCATAGGTTAAGGTGCGGTGCTGCAATTGTTCGCTCACACCACTTGCGGGGAGGACATGCAAACTGCACACAGAAAGGCACCCGTGCCGAGATTCGAACCCGGGGCCTTCTTGCTGTGAGGCTGCGGGCGCTACTCACCGCACCACCGTGCCGCCCCATATACAATACATGCATGCATTTTCAGAAACCGCTTAATCCCGTACAGTGTCGCGGTGAGCCGGAGCCTATCCCGGCAGACACAGGGCGCAAGGCAGGGGAACACCGAGGACGGGACGCCAGTCCATCGCAGGGCACCTGGGGGCAATTTACTCAGTAGGCCGATTAACCTGGCAGCATGTCTTTGGACGGTGGGAGGAAACCGGAGTGCGGACAGGGGGAGAGAACATGCAAACGCCACACCGAAATGGCCCCCGAGCCGAGATTCGAACCCGGGAGCCTTCTTGCTGTGAGGCGGCAGCGCTACCCACTACGCCATCGTCGACACTATTTATTGATTGATATGATATGATGATAGACGAGCGCTGCGCGTGTGTGTGTGTGAGTGCCGGAGCGGTCGGTGTAGGCGAGGCTCACCTGGATAGCGCGGAGCCTGAATGTGCGGCTCGGCACTCGCTTCCTCGGAGCGCCGCCTCTCGCTGACCCCGCCTGCTCGCAGCGGGGAGCGGTGGCGCGGCGGTTAGCGCACCGCGCTGTGGATTCCATCCATCCATCCATTGTCAGAACCCGCTTGATTCTAGTACAGGGTCGCGGCGAGCCGGAGCTTATCCCGGCAGACACAGGGCGCAGAGCAGGGCTATACCGAGGTGCAATTAATTATATTGCAGCCACTACTTTCAGTGTATTCGAAGGAGCGTTAGTCATTTAATTTTTGTTGCCTTGGTTTTTAGCTTTTTTTGTGTCGTTGTTGACATGTCGTTCTCTCCGCGGCCCTTGTGCAGCGCTTTGTGACCATCGGGTGAAAGGCGCTCTATAAAATGCTATTATTATTATTATTAACGCCATCACAATGTTGCTGCAGCAATACATGACCTCCACATTGATTAAGTTTGACCTTGTGAAAACTCAGCCACGAACCAAATCGCAATTAATAGTTTCTGCTATTGTAGTTAGTAACCAATTCATTATCAGTACCCACATAATCATGTAGAGGATCGCGGTTAGCCGGAGCGTATCCCGGCAGACACAGGGCACAAGGTGGGGCTGTACCCATAATCGGACGCCAGTCCATGTGCATTCAGACCAATACAAATTTTCTTCATTGTATTCGGTGATCAGTTTGCAGATAACCCACGGATTTTGAATGACCCTCATTTCAATGAACACAAATCAACAACGCCCTGGGAAACGACACCTCTCTAAAGATTAAAAAAACATAAAATAGGCAGGCATGATTTCGAGCAACACAAACTCACATAGCACAGAGTCCGGAGACGTGTTATTGAATTACAGCATTGTGCAAACAATCAGTAGCTGTAAAACTTACAGAGACAAAGAGGACAGTAGCACCCTCTGTGTGTTAAAAATGTGTCTTTCTTGTGCTGCCTGGAATGGGCGACATTAGAGGCTATGAATGAAATAACACGTCGTTTTCTGTAGTCTGTGTTTTCTCGAGTTGTTTTTATATCTCTAAACGGATCTATCTGTCTATGCTCGTGGAATACACGTTCTGTATCCGTGGTAGATATGACTAAAGGTACCGACGTTCGAAAATGATATCGGTACTTTACCAGTGTTTCACTGTGCAGTGCAGGATGGGTAGCACGCTTGTATGGCGAGTATTGCTGCCGCCTCACAGCAAGAAAAACTCGGGTTCAATTCCCGGTTGGGGTGATTTCTGTGTGGAGTTTGCATGTTCTCCCCGTGTCCGTGTGCGTTTTTGCGGGGTACTCTGGTTTACTCCTACAGTCCAAAGACATGCCGCCTAGGTTAATTGTCCTGTTGACTTAATTGCCCGCGGTGCTCCGCGATGTTGTAACTTGCCGACCCCCTCCCCGCTGGACAACTGTTAAAAAGAGCTACACAGCCCAACGATTCCTTCCAGCTTGAATCAAAACTGGCCGATAATAATAATAATAGCGTTTTATATAGCGCATTTCACCCGAGGGTCACAAAGCGCTGCACAAGGGCCGCGAAGAGAACGGCATGTCAACAATGAAAAGTAAATAAAAACCAAAGGAACAATAACATTTAAATGATTAAGGCTGCTTCGAATATACTGAAAGGTCGTGAAACTGGCAATCTTAGGAGCGGCAAAAATCTGCCAGCGTCCCCTAAGATGTAATGTATCGTCGTGGGAATCCACAGAGGAGTTGAGGCTGTGTCAGCCCGCCAGGCAGTGGGCGCGCCTGGCCCACAGACGCGATTTCAATCAAAGCCCCTGGATACAGGAGCCGAGACGAACATTCTGTAGAAAAACTTAAACAATCGCACCGTCTCAGATGTATGTGCTACACGTACACGGCTGTCTTGCCGTTCCCCGCATGTCCTGTTTATGTCTAGAGGGTTAGAGGGTGGGCCGTTTCTCGATACCCCACTAAAGCAGGGATTAATTACAGATGAAACAGCATTTCATTTCAAATCCTCGACATATCACCCCACCACAGGTCTAGAGACATGCTCGCAATATGAAGCCATTGATTTCACAATGTCCAACCGATGTAATGGGATCATAAACATTGGCGCGGTGTCTCAAAATATAAATGTAAAATTATTTTTTATTTATTAAATGGATCGATTACCCTCTTTAAATTATTGCGATTTTTGTCGCATTTGTACATTTTTGTTTATCACGTTAGCCTTAATATGTGATGGACTTGCGTCCTATCCTAGGGCTAGCCCTGCCTTGCGCCCTGTATCTGCCGGGATAGGCTCCTGCTCACTGCGACCGTGTACAGGATTAAGCGGTTTCTGACAATGGATGGATGCACATTTACCTAAATATAGGTTTTGAACAATAATTTGCATATAAGTACACTTGTAAAATTAATATTTGTCTTATATGTAGTCTACATATACAGTATCACAATACATTATTGTAGTGTACTCTGGTACTGTGGTGACATCAGTTGGATTGTTGTTTGCTGGCTTTGCGTATCTGTAGGTCTAGCCATTCGCGCATAAAGGAGGGAGGGCAAGCTGATAAGAGGAAAGAAAGGCCGCTTTTACAATGACCCCTCCAAAACTCACAAGGGACTCAATCTCCATTCCTGGGCCAGTTAAGAACAAGATAAATTACCCTACCTGAAAAATGTGTTTTTCAGCAAACAGCTAAACATAACAGGAATAAAGTATAAAATACGAGGTTTTTACTCTTACCGACAACAGGAATGTTTTCATATAATTATGCTTGGGCACGTGCTGCATGCAGCCTGCTACGCAGGAATAACTTGTCCTACAAATGTTTGAGAGAACGATCTATGCGGAAATTCAATGGACCAGATACAGGAGCAGAGAAGCCAAACAATGCAGACTGGGTCACATTCCCAAGATGTCAAAACATGATAAACGAAGTCCCCTGGAAGCAACATTTTTTGGAAAAGAGGCAGAGAAATAAAATAATGCTGCTAGATTACTTGAAGGAGTTCCTCTTGGATTTTCGCCAGACACTTTGCTTTCCTCCCACAGTCCAAAGGCATGCTGCTGCATAGGTTAATTGGCCTTCGGACTAAATTGCCCCCAGTGCCCTGTGATGGACTGGCGTCTCATCCTGGGTATAGCCCTACCTTGCGTCCTGTGTCTGCCGGGAAAGGCTCCGGCTCACCGCAACCCTGTACAGGATTAAGCTGTGTCTGACAATGCGTGGATGATGGATCGAGAGTGCAACGCGATGCGTTTAGACGTCTGACTGGAACCCGATACACAAACTCCTCCTCGCCTATAACCAAACAAGCCAATTAACCTATGCAGCGTTGGTCGCAGGGTGTAATAATGCACGACTCGGCAGTTGGGATATCCCACTTGTGAATAGTTTCCGGTGCTTGTTGCGAGTTATTTCCCGGGTGGGATCCTCGAACTCTACCACCGTTTTTTCGCGGATACGAGGAGTTCCACCACTGCTCGATGTTCTGTAAAATCCACTCAACTTAATGCCTGCTTACACAGCACTCAACCGATTGTGCATGCGCTACCGTGTGTTTAGATATTCTAGAATCAGAACGATCAGTGTTCGCGTCACCTTGTTGAAGGGGAAAACCCAACACTCAAAAATATATGTTTTAGGCCGAGCTGAAAGACAACGATGTCCAGAAGCTGACCATCGTGCTTCGAAGAATCGCAAAGAAGAAGAAGTGCAAAATGTTGTTTTTTCTTAGCTATGCAGTAGAGGACTGATGTAGCTTTTCACGGCTCGATTCATGATGGTTGCGCTTCAGAGCTGTTCTTTCGGGATAGCCGTGTCACTGAGCGATGTCCATCTCTCTATCTCGCGACGTTTCGCCTCCATGATGATGCCTCCAACGTGGGGAGGTGAAACGTCGCGAGGGAGAGACGGACATCGCTCAGTGACACGGCTATCCCGGAAGAACAGCTTCCATTGTGCAGTAGAGTATATAAAAAATACTCGGGGATGTACAGACACCCGTGATGATACGCAGGCAGTGACAGAGCCACTGCCGGGGTTACACGGTTCACCTTTTGTTTGGTTGATTAATTGCTTTTGAGGAAATGCAGACGGTTGACGAGACGGGATGCTGCAAGGTGAACAAAGGCGGGACTGTCACGCAGTTGTTATTTCCTCTCAATAGAAACGCCAGAATGAGACGAAATCAGCCATTGCGTAAGAAAGGGCCCAGACTACGTGTATCAAGGCGCCGATCATTCGATGCCTGTTTCTGGCCCACGTCACGTCGGTTTCACAATGGGTCGGAGAGTCACTTGGCCGGTAATTAATTCATATGTGCGACCCACATTGTTAGCACCGAAATACACAACAGCGTTTGCTTCACAGATCATGCCTTGCTGAGTGACAGTAAAACCAAACTTACGTTGCCCTGATGATTCAAGTGCTATGGGCGAGCAGTGAATGTTCTCAATTAATGTGTTCGTCTTTCTGTCTCTCTGTATAATTCCAATCGTGCATCTCTCCGCGTGTTTTTTTTGGGCAATTTTTATATATCTTGGTTTTTCCAGAAAAGTAAGTGGGCAGGACACGTCGCTAGAAGCGGACGGTTAAAATTATTGATGGATTGACAGCAAAGGAATGTAACCCACCCAAAAAGTTGTTGTCAGTGGTGAGACGGAGCAATGAAAGCAGCTCGTGTATAGATGCCAGGCGGATTAGGAGGACCTTTATCCAGCAGTGCATTGACCATGGCTGACGATTGTGGAAATATAGCAACGCGTAATGGTGAGTAGTTGAAATTCTTTTTTGGGTTAGTCAGAAAATACAAACACGGCGACAAGACCACCGGCCCTGTCGTTGCGTAGATGTAAGTTCTAACCCACATTCATATTTTGCCACGTTCAGCACAAAAAAGTGATGGGACGTGTATTTCAAGGTGCGTGCTGTGCACAGGAACAACGTGATCCTTAGGTCAGCACATACCGCACTCTCATGGGGGTAGCATGAGGGCAGAGAGGGCCTTCACTATGTCAAGAATGGATGATGGAACAAACTGGGAAATCCAGAACCACGGAATCGTGTTAGATTTCCCCCCTGATATGTCTTTGAAGAGTATAACCCACGGAACGTGCTTGCCCTTTCGCGAATGTCTAAAAAAACGAGTCTTCAAAGACTGGTTAAATGGGAGGGCTTAAGGGGCTGCTTGCCAGAACCTCGGATTTTGAGGGGCCCTCCAATAATATTAATTAATTGTCTGAAACTGCTAAATCCTCTACAGGGTTGCGGCGAGCCGGAGCCTATCCTGGCGGACACAGGGCGCAAGGCCAGTCCATCACAGGGCACTGGGGGCAATTTAGTCCGCAGGCCAATCAACCTATGCAGCAGCATGTCTTTGGACTGTGGGAGGAAACCGGAGAGCCCAGCAAAAACCCAAGTGGACACGGGGAGAACATGCAAACTCCACACAGAAAGGCACCACATTCATTCATTCATTCATTTTCAGAAACCGCTTAATCCTATACAAGGTCGCGGTGAGCCGGAGCCTATCCCGGCAGACACAGGGCGCAAGGCAGGGGA
>JAZEWU010000034.1:1287069-1307682 GCA_036362915.1 Geotria australis | reverse complement strand
CCCCTCCGGCATTTGTGACTTGATCGTGTTCGTAGTGCGGGAACGCTTTTCTCACAATGTTAAGGCTGTGGCTGTTTCAGTGAGTCGGTTGATTTGAAGTGGGATCATATATTACGTGAATAGCAATGCTGTAGTAATGACGCTTTGATAGCTTATCTGAGCCATAATGTCCTGAGCAAACGCATTAAGATGAGACATAACGCTTCCCTTGGTGCCTTAGCATCTATTGCCACTGTTGTGTAGCAGCGGTGTGGAGTATGAGGGCTTGGCAAATGTATAGCTTATAATATTCCTGGGATTCAGAAGGTGTAAATCATGGTAGACTCGTTGAAAAGGGTGTTTTATATTACATTGGGTAAAACACATACCTTCAATAGGCTCTTGTTCTTTACCATTCATAACGTAGGCGGGTTATCACATTGAAAGCTGCTCGATAGCTACATGGTTGGAACTCTCTGTGCCAAATTCCCTCCTTGTGTTGAAATCAGATATGCTTTGTGAATTGGATGCTCCTGCCAACACATAAATGACTGTGTGAAATGAATGGGTGATGAAGGGTTTCACATTGCAGTGGTTGTGTTACTAACATTTTCGGTGTTCTTTTAGACAGAATTCAAGTTTATCTTGTGTGTGTTCTTTGTACTTCTTCTTCTTTGCGATTCTTAAAAGCACGATGGGCAGCTTCTGGACATCGTTGTCTTTCAGCTTGGCTTCTTTGTACTGTCACGTATTGTTCTGAATGTCCTTCACGCACGGTATATATGTGGGAAGCAGTAGTGTAGCAGTTAGTGCGCTGCGATACGAACCCGGCCACCTGAGTTCGATTCCTGCCCACGGCCAATACTAGTGACGATTTTATGAAGCAGTTGGGGGCCTCCCCTAGGTCGAATCAGCCTCAAATGAGTACCTGGTGTGGTGTGTGAATATCGTCACTAGGGAGACAAAGGCATCCGGGTACGGTGCCGGCCACCCACCCCCTCGTGCGCCGTGCTGGATTTTATCGGTCTTCATCTTTTCGATTCTTCGAAGCGTGATGGTTATATGACAGTTTCCCATTTCTTTGCATTTTTATTGAACTCTGCAAGGTCTTTTGAGCTGCAGAGGTTGGGTAGTAGAGCGCAGACAAGGCAGTGCTCCATAGTATGGTCTGCTTCTCCACATTCACTGGTGGTTGGGCCGGTCTTGTAGCCCCATCTGACCAAAGCATCTTTTGATCGTCCCGTTCTAGTTCTCAGGCGGTTGAGTGTCTTCCACCTTATCGGTGTTCGCTAATATACAAGGAATGTTGCGTCGTGAAACATAGCAGTACATCACTCCATCACAATGTACTAAAATTTCAAAAAGTATAGAGTACATCACAACAGTGTCCAAACAAATACTTTAATGAATTTGTTGTGGAACATACGCTAAAACATAATTACGTGGGACGAAGACTCGTGTCAGTTTTACCAGAGCAACTATTGCGTTTATTTTACATTAAAGTCGAATACTGTACTGCTGTGTTGATAGGATGCTATCCGTGACTTCAGGATACTGATCCCATTTGGTAAAAATGCACAATGACCATCGTGGTTTGTGAAATATTACAGACTATTCCTGAGCAAAAAAGACAGTCCTAAATGAAGTTAAAGATACCATATTAAACATGTTGTCTGAGAAGTTACGTTCAGGCCGCATAAAACATACAACAATGACTGATCTTGTGTAAGCATTACAATCACATCATTATAAGTTTGATCGTTATGAAAATAATACATTAAAATAATACATGTGTGCTGCCAATTCCTAAAATCACATAATTACCCTGTATCAATGTATTCTAGACAGATCCTTTAAATCATATTTAACCAATTAGAATTCACATGCTTACAGTATCTTCCAGATTATAAGGTACTCTTTTGCCTCTATACTGTAAAGCAATAGTTTGTGGTGCATCTTCAGATAGATGTGTGTGTGTGTATATATAATCAGATTTGTGTAACTGTATTGACACCAGGCACAACGTAATCTGGAGAATAGAATAATATTCAACTCGAGGTATATAACATTCACTCTAAATTTTACTGCATGTACTAATGGAACAATTAATCATCGTGGTCTTTATGTGCGAAACTATTGAGTACGAAAATATGTGGATCTACTAACCTGAAATGTACACTTTTTTTTCAAACTACAGAAATGTCTTAACCACTTTCGGTAATGTAGAATTTAAATGTCTCAAAACAAGTATTACAGTTTACAGGATTGTAAAGAAAATCAACGTGCAAAGACGTGCACTTCTCAGGACACCTTCTAGGGTGGACATGAGACACACATCTGTGTGACCAAACACCTGCTAGAGCCGCAATCTCAAGCGCAATTCTTACCCCAGAGTCTATCAGTGTGAATCATTGAGCGCATTTTGCAATCGGTGCTCGCAAAACAGTGGAAAGGCCGCGATTTCCGGCACGATTGTCGGTTATGGAAAGATTGTTGAGTAGCGACGTGCGGTTTATAAAGTGCGACACGACGACTAATGGCCGTCCAGCATCAGACTTGAACTGCCAATCAACGAGGTTACTACTCAAGTCCAAAGTAAAATCAAACTTAAGCCACTGCAGTGGCACTCGTAATATGAGCACCGAGCTTTCAACACAGATAGGGATGTAGACACGGTGTCCATGAATGTGCCACCTATGAGCGTATCTAGCGGGTCTCATCCTGGACCCTTCACATGTCTGAGATTTGAGAGAGTTAACCGGTGGCGATGTTTCTGAACGCTTGAACCGTTCTGTTGTGTCGAATGTCACTCGGTGCTTTTCGTTAAAAAACACACACAAGCAGGTATACTGGATTAGGAACGCGTTGGCAAATTTTCAACCACACCTCTCGAACTGCTGCCTAATTAGTATGCTTCAGAAACGGATTAGACCTTTTTGCACACCCTATGCAGTAGGCTAAAGTTTAAGGAAATAGTATTGATTTAAAATGCATAATGACTAAAACATTATCCTACTCCACAATTTCCCGACAAAAGCAAATTGCTTTTTCCATTGAATAGGGTCCCATTGTTTGTATGGTGTGCTTTTTGCGAAAACACCAAATCCATCCAGCATCGTATGACAGCCCAAACTCTGCCGATCAGAAACGGAAGCTCCAAAACGGTGCACCATTTCCTCGCTTGAACAAATCCCGTTCACCGTCATCGGTCCGCATCGCCAAAGGGTCGACGAACTAATACCTATTTTCACTTAACACGCGAAGACCTAGAGGCCGACCCAGGACACGCTGGAGGGATTATATCCTTCGGTCGGCCTGGGAACGCCTGGGAATCCCCCAGGGAAGAGCTGGAATCTGTTGCCGGGGAAAGGGATGTCTGGTCCACTCTCCTAGGACTGCTGCCACCGCGACCAGCAACCAGGACTGGCGGTTTATAAAATGGATGGATGGAGCCCAAACAGAAACCCCGCTCGCATTCCGCGTTTGCGCGTCTCCCCGCCGATTCGCGACCGACCGGCACTAATCCTCTCCGTCGCTGTCCTCGCCGGCGACGTAGCCCGCGACCTGGCGCAGGCGCAGAGTGTTGTACTGCGGCGGCGGGGTGTTGGGCATGGGGATGGGGTCGCGCGAGCACTGCATCGCCGTGTGGAAGGTCGGCGGGTCCTCGCCTGGGAGCTCGCCCGTCGGCATCTGGACGGGCGGGCCGGACGGCCGAGGCGCCGGCGGCCTCGCCTCGCGGATCAGCGCGGAGAACAGCCTGCGGCACTTGGCCCACAGCTTCTTCAGCAGGATCCACGGCAGGTCGACGCAGAAGATCTCCAGCAGCTCGAGGAAGCACAGTATGGAGCAGCTCAGCCAGAGACCGAGCAGGCCGCCCAGGTTGGAGAGCAGCGTAACGACCTAAACGCGGTAACCGGGATACGACAGCGAGCTGAAGTTTGCCGGTCGTAGATGTTGGCGCAACCAATATTTTGGAGAGGGGGGAGCATCGTTTTTGATCAAGAGTAATGAGGCCGAGCTGAAAGACAACGATGTCCAGAAGCTGACCATCGTGCTTCGAAGAATCGCAAAGAAGAAGAAGAGTAATGAGTTAGAAATACGTTGACCGAATAATGAAATGTATCGAAAATTAACTTCACATATTCTCTGGCGAGCCCGAAACACATCGCAGATTTACCCAACCAGCGCAACCGCGAAATCCTAGGCAGCAGCAGTAGCGATTCGCTCAGTCTCCGCTCCGTGTTATAAAAGTGTAATCCGGTTATGAAAACACAAGAGACGTACGCTGTTCGCAGGAGATTCTGAAACAGTCTTCAGAGTGAGATCGTTGAAGTAAATGTTGACCATGGCAATGTCGGTCCTGTGAAATGCAAATGTTCAAACAAACGAGACTGATGTAAGGCCCCTTATCGTTTAAAACATACTGATTTAGTGTCACGTTAATGAGCCTGAATGGACTTGTGAACTGTAACATTTATCTTCTTGGGATCTCCGGTTAAATTACTCACGGCTCGAGCGTCTCGTTGTTCAGCAGTCCTCGCTCGTGGGAAAGGACTTGCAGCATCCACCCCTAGGAGGACAAACAACGTGAAGTGTCTTGTTTTCCCTTACGACTGACAGTGCCTATTAGACGATCAATCAGACGTAGCATGTTGTGTGATGTATGCCATCCATATCAGAAACTCCAAGTGGTATACTCGACGTCATTAACATGGGATACCAAAGTGGTTGCTCACTCATTTTTGAAACTATGACTCTGTGATCACCAATCCAGGTAGTCTACATACCGAGCATTTTATGTAAAATGTTAAGGATGCCCCCTGGTAGGCTCCCCAGGGAAGTCCACCAGGCATAAAGAAGGCCCATTACCTGAAACGTTTCCTATTACTGGTATATATATATATATTTCTCGTCAAGGCAGTGTTATTGACGAATGTTTTGTGATGGACTGGCATCCCATCATAGGTATATAACCCCTCCCTGGCGCCCTGTGTCTGCGCGGGGATAGGCTCCGGCTCGCCGCAACCCTGTCCAGGATCAAGCGGTTTCTGACAACGAATGAATGAACGAACGAACGAGTGAACGACGGTGCCGTTGTGCGTGCGTGCGGTTCATCGGCCGAACCCGTCCACATTTGTTCCCCGACATCGGAGAGCGGACGCGGGTGTAAGCGTAACCCCACGGCGAAGGCCGAGAGCGGGTGAAGCAGACACACGAAAGTGCTAGTTACCTTAGATGCTTCGGAAGGCCAGTCAGCCAGGCTTAAAGTTATCACATGCTCCGTCTCCCTGTGCGACGGGACAAATAGAGATGCAAATGTCCGAGGTCAAATCACCAGGGGTGGCAGTCCGTGTGACAGGCACGAGAGAAGCGTGATCGATGACGAAGGTGAATGGCCCGACAAAATATCACGTGCGTGGGATTTACTCGCGGCGATTTTAATTCGCTTGAAATAACCGTTTGGGTTCAGCAGTGGTTTCCGCACTTCAGTCCGAACGTATTGAATCAACCGCCCAGGAAGGTGATGCATTCACACGGCTCATAATTGTTGCGAGCCGTAGGAACTGCGCACTTTGCACAAGTCGGCAATGAACCTACATTGCAGCAGATACGGGGGCAACCCTTCTTATCAGTCAACCAATTAACCCATGAATTATTGTGTCTGCAAGAGCTGTAGGGTCTGCGAAATGTTCGTGGTCACATTCGTCGCAGGATCACATTTCATCTTTGATGTTTTGAAGTGGCGTTATTTTGTAGACGGCCTCACGGCTCGGCGGCCTTTCCTGCGTGGAGTTTGCACGTTCGCCCCGTGGGTTTTTCACCGGGCACTCCGGTTTCCTCCCACAGTCCAAAGACATGTTGCTGCATAGGTTAAATAGCCTGCGGAACTAAATTGCCCCCGGTGCCCTGTGATGGACTGGCGTCCCATCCCTGGGATAAAGCCCTGCCTTGCGCCCTGTGATGATGACCTCACGACGGACAGAATCCGCGGCGTTCATTCCGCCACATGACCGCGGACACGTGGGTCTCGGCAAACACGTGACCTGACCGTGTTTTCGTACTCACGAACAAATTTGCCGGCAGATTTGAATGCAGTTGAGCTGCTCTTGAATGTACATGTCGTATAGTTTGTAGTAACAGTACTCTGAAAGGTAAAGAGTAGACATAAAAAAGTTTAACGATAATAAACGTCTCAGCATGTCGGAAGTCTGAGGGGCGTGCGACATGCAAAGTTGGTGTTTGATCAATTTCACTTGAGTGAAGCTGCCTTGCGCCCTGTGTCTGCCGGGATGGGCTCCGGCTCAACCGCAACCCTGTACAGGATTAAGCGGTTTCTGACAATGGATGAAGTAATGAAGCTACTCACCCCATCCTGAGTTATTGTAGTTGCAGTAGGAACTCCCGTCGGGCAGAGGTTGTTCGTAATTGGCACAGCCACAGTTTTTCACCATCTCCCTCTGGAAACACGAGTTCTGGCAGGTCTGTGAACACCACGTGTCAAAAGCGTCACGCTGAATTTCGCGTGAACTAAAAGCACGATACATACATGCGTGCTGCCAGCGTGGGAGATAGTACGAATTTGTAATGGTTGTGGCATTTCTTGTCGGCAGAATTACTCACTTCCACCGAGTATGGGCTGTTGTAGAGGCTTTCTATTGCCACGTCACTCCCATCCATTGTGCAGTTGCTGTAAGGTTCACTGAGTTTTTGGACAACATTCTTTAAAAAGAGATAATAGAAGAAAAAACGTGTCAACATCTCAAGCAAGAAGCCACAGACAGGCATGTGTGGCTTTTTTGCAAACTGGACCCTTTGCAAAAAGGTGCCCATTTGATGTTTTGAAGATCTTAACACTCATCTCATTTCCAGAAAAGGTAAAGCCTTCCATACATTTTTTTACATTATCTGTACACTGGTAAAGCGGCGCTCGTAGAATTCTAAAAAAGGAGTTGACAGATTATCCGGCGCGCCGTTCAGCACAGCGCGCGACGTTTCGCTCCCCTTTCTGTGGTTCCTCAAGAAGCTCCCAGCACGGGGAGTGAAACGTCGGACATCGTGCCACAACGACACGCGGTGGCCGCAAACCACAAACACATCGTAGAGACACGGAGCACAACCGCGAAACACAGCGCATTACAAAAACGAGTTATACTTTTCGTGCTCATCTCGTTCCACGCTTTAGGCATACCATTCGAATTCCCAGAGAAGACTCCGATGCAGGGGGGATGTTGATCCCCACGGCCTCGATGAAGGAGGTTGTGTTCTGCAGGTGGATGGCAATCTTGGCCCCGGCCCCCATGGCAAGGTAGGGGACGGAATTGCCCTGCCTCGTGTTAAGGACCATGTAAAGCCCTGAAATTGAAAACGAACGTTAATGTAGATGATTTTCAAACATCATTTATGTTTGCTGTCGGGGGGGGGGGGTGCAGGGTGGAATGTGGAATCATCACGAGACTGCCTCTGTGTTGAGCTGTGTAATGCGGCACACGAACCATGGTCAATGCCGGCAGAAGCAATCTCCGAATGCTTTTGCTCTCCATCTCTTCCATCGTTGAAAGTGAAACAGTTTCCCAAGCTTGGATGTTGGAATTTCAAGAAGTCTGTTCTGGAAAACGGTACCGTTTTTTTGGACAATGGTTAGACATTTACAACTGAAGCGTCATTTGCCGATGAGCAGTAAATGCTAAATACGAATGTGGTTCTTATTTGTTTCGCCACGAGTGTGTAGTGTATATTTGTTGTGTTCCCCAAAAACAAAATAACTAGATTGAGCCTGGCACAACATCACAAAGTGAGGTCCACATCATGAAGGCATTTCGCATTAGCAGAAGAACGTTAACATTTACACGACTTCGTATGTTTTTTCTCTTCCGATTATTAGTGATTACTTTCCAATTTTCTGATGTAGGTTTTCACGGCTCGATTCATGATGGTTGCTCTTCAGAGCTGTTCTTTCACCTGCTAATGCTTCCAGCGTGGGATGTGAAACGTCGCGAGGGAGAGAGGGAGAGCGCGCGACACGGCTATCCCGAAAGAACAGCTCTGAAGAGCAACCATACTTTTACAACGAGTAAAGTGCTAGCTTATCGGTGTGCTTGCCTAAACCGTGCAGTGTGAGCGCAGTGCTGGGAGAGGCAGTGGCTTTACTTGGGATTGCACAGGGTTCCGCTGAACACGCAATCGATGATGAACTCATCTGCGCTGTAGCCAAGCTTGTCCTTAGCCTCGTCGGGTAGCTCGGCCATGATGTTAATAAAGTGTAGGTGGTACCACTCTATCACGGCATCGACGGCAGACGTGAAGCCATTGTAGATGCATTCTGTTTTGTTTCCACACTGCACAGAAAACATAATTTCGTGAAACCTTGATTAACATGTATGTGCTCGTCAAACTGGGACTCGGACATTCGTTCACAACCTGGGATTAAACTATAAAACACGCGTGAAGCTACATTCAGGACAAAGATAAAGATGACGGTTGCTCTTCAGACCTGTTCTTTTGGGATAGCCGTGTCGAGTGATCTCCTTCTCTGCCTGGACACGGCTATCCCGAAACACCAGCTCTGAATAACAACCATCATAAATCAAGCCGTCTTCTTCTTTGCGATTCTTCGAAGCGCGATGGTTAAATTACAGTTTCCCATTTTCTTACACAGCCCCTTGCATTTTCATTGAACTCCGCAAGGTCTTTTGAGCTGCAGAGGTTGGGTAGTAGAGCACAGACAAGGCAGTGTTCCATAGTATGGTCTGCTTCTCCACATTCACAGGTGGTTGGGCCGGTCTTGTAGCCCCATCTGACCAAAGCATCTTTTGATCTTCCAGTTCTAGTTCTCAGGCGGTTGAGTGTCTTCCACTCAACCGCCTGAGTGTCTTCCACATTGAAAACCTACATTAAAGACAAATAGATATTTTTTACATTCATTTACAGACTAACCGCATACAAACTGACCGTTTCAGCCTCCGTTGCCAGAAATAATCGTTGGAATGCAGAGAGCATCTGAAGAGAGCAAACTCACCAATTCGATGGCTATAAGCCGTCCAAACGAGCGATCATTTGGGGCCAGCGACGACGTCATGTTCACCATCCCCGGCACAACCCGGAATTCGCCGCTTATCACCTCGGTGATCACGGTCTGATTTGTGGCCGTGGTGTCCAGCCACACCAGGGGCATGGGCAGCCGGTCAGGCAGATCCTGCGACGCGCTCACATTATTGACCGCGATGCCGATGTTGTGTAGCGCCATCGCGGCGTTCGCGTCCAGTTTCTCCAGCAGAGTCTTGGACTCGTTGTATCTGCCCGCCGGTCGCAAGCCATCGGTTAGAGCCGACTTGGCAAGAGTGTGCGCGCGCACTACGTGGGCGATCGTGTTCCAAGCGTGTAACACGTTCTTCTGATGTCCGGATAAAGGTGGAAGGGCAGGCGCTTAAGAGGTGCTGATGGTACGAGTGCAAAAGTAGGAGCTGAAAGCTGAAATAGTGTACTGATGATGTTGGTTTCCACGGCTCGATTCATGATGGTTGCTGTTCAGAGCTGTTCTTTCGGGATAGCCGTGTCGAGCGCTATCCCTCTCTCGTTCGACACGGCTATCCCGAAAGAACAGCTCTGAAGAGCGACCAGCTGAAATCGTGTTAACGTTTTAGAAGAGTAATCAATAAGTTTGGAGCAAAGCTGACATTAGCGCAAATGAACATGCATACAAACACATGATATATAGATATCTCAGAATGTGGAGACTGTTGTCCAGCTTTGAACTTTGATAAATGTAGGCCTCGTTGGATTGGCACGAGGTGTTTTTGTTTTACATAAAGGCTGCAGCGTAGCGCAATCTGACTTTGTTTTATAATGCTTGGAACGCAATACTCTAGAACGGTGATAAACGCTAAAGGTGATTTAGTAGTCTTCTTCTTTGCGATTCTTCGAAGCACGATGGTCAGCCTCTGGACTAAACCCGTGGTATCATGATGTGCGTTGCTTACAATAATGCGCCGAAGCGGACATTTAGTTATTTCATTTTCACGTTTGATTACTTTTTCCTCCCTGTGATGGACTGGCGTCCAATCCTCGGTATAGCCCTGCCTTGCACCCTGTGTCTGTCGGGATAGGCTCCGGCTCACCGCGACCCTGTACAGAATTAAGCGGTTTCTGATAATGAGATGAGATTCTTTTTTCCACCTTCACTCCTGATGGCAACGCCGCTATAAATACGCGCAGTTTACCACGTCAAGGCTTGATAATGTTCAACCTCTGCTTAGCGTCAAATTACGTATATATACACGTCCCGAAATCGTCCAGAAAACCCCAACACATGCATGCATGCACTCACTTGTAAGGAGTGAGGCTGCAGATGGTGATCGCCGGGAAGGGAATTTTCGTGTAGCTAATCGCCACCGACACAGAGATCGAGTAGAAGCTCAGTATGAGCAGGATCCCCTGCCAGAAGATCATCGACACCGCTATGAGCGACAACACGATCCAGATGACCTTCTTGATGGGGCCCTTGGAGACGGCGATTCGACGCATGCCATGCATGTTGGTGTTGTTGAGGTAGAAGTCCAGCAGGTCGGTGATGGAGGGATCAGGACCCTCGATCTTCAGCTTATCTAACAGCTTATTGAGAACGGGCTTTCGGTCATCCGCAGGAGCCATTTCGGCAAGTCACTAGAAAGAAAACACAGGGCGACACGTTCGGTCTTAAGCCACGCACACGAAAGTAATCGTCCGACAACTGATTGTCATAATGAGTGGAAGGTAGCGGCATATATTGTGGATACCGACGGCGTTTACCACGTACAGTGAAATCGTCCTGATGTGTTTAGTTGGAATCAGTTAGTGTCGCTTCCTGACAGTGGCCGGGTTATTAGTTTGATTCGGGTGCATTCAACAGCTCCGATAAAACGGTATGATCAGCTGCTACCCACAGTCAGTCGCTCGCTCTCTCAGCCTCAGTCTGCCGACTGAACACCACGGCTGCTTCTCGCTACAAGCCAGTGGGAACGGAAGGGGTGGGTGCCTGGTAGGATGGGCTCAAATTTAAATTACAGGAACAGGTTATTCTGGTCAAACAGTACATTTCCCTTCCACCCTTTGTGCACGACATTTTTCACATGTGCTCCAATACCCGACGTAAGCCATCTGCATCACAATACTAATTATGCCTTTGTAATGGGGTTTTTTTTACTTGTAAATTGGAATTGTGGCCACCATACATACCTATGTTTAATGTTAACTATAGAAAGTATCTGTTAGTTTGTCAGCACTGCATTCATCCATCCATCCATTTTCACAAACCGCTTAATCCTGTACAGGGTTGCGGTGAGCCGGAGCCTATCTCGGCAGACACAGGGCGCAAGGCAGGGCTACACCCCGAACGGGACCCCAGGCCATCGCAGGACACCGGGGACTATTTAGTCCGGAGGCCAATTAACCTATGCAGCAGCATGTCTTTGGCCTGTGGGAGGAAACCGGAGTGCCCGGCGAAAACCCACGCGGACACGGGGAGAACATGCAAACTCCACACAGACAGGTATGTAATCATAACCAGATAGCAAAGTCCTGTCTGTATGCACCGCAATTCATCACATAGCACATAAACGTCACACGCTTGACTATCTACACAGCTGTCTGTAAGATAAGCACACTTTATAAACAACGCACAGCATATCACACCAGGTTTAATGCACTGCAGCAGGTGTGACCCTCGGTCTTTTCACCCGAGGGTCACAAAGCGCTGCACAGGGCTGCGGAGAGAACGACATGTCAACAAGGACAGAGAACGGAAAATCAGCAACACATGTTTTTGTTGCTTATTTTTTATATGTACACTGCCGTAGGCGCCGTGGGTCTACCTTGGATCGGCGTTATTTAATAGGCCGTATTTCAGGCAGTTGCATTTCACAACACACAGAAAGGCCACACAGATAGAGTTAATATAAGAGTGCTGCTTCGAAGAATCGCAAAGAAGAAGAATATAAGAGTTGGGCCTACGGGTTAAATTGCCCCCCGGTTCCCTGTGATGGACTGGCGTCCCAACATGGGTATATCCCTGCCTTGCGCCCTGTGTCTACCGGGATAGGCTCTAGCTCACCACGAACCTGTACAGGATTAAGCGGTTTCTGAGAATGGATGGATGAGGCCTTATTTAACCATATCACAGCCCGTGAGGAGAATTACATATTTTAAAATGTGTCCTGGTAGCCAATTTTTAATTAGGCATATGAAAAGCTAACAATTGGTGGCTACTGAGTAACAAACTCTTAAAACATCAAGAAATAATGTTATGTTATTTAAAAAAAGGTTTGCTGACTGGAGGACAGACGGACGGTCACGAGCAAAGGTCGTGCGGTGCGAGCTGATAGTTTACGACTGGGAACCTTGTTGCCAGTAAATGTTTTATCACAAGTGTGTGTGGTTATTAGAAGAGTTGTGCTTTTAAAAAAAATTCTCTATTTGGTATTTGAACATCTTAACACCCGTATAATTGCCAGAAAGGGTAGAGCCTTTTTTTCTGTATTTACATCATCTGCTAGTTTGTGTTAAAAGTGCAGTCTACTTTATCCCGTGTTGATTTAGATTTTGGTCGTTGCAGTGCCACATTATCGCCATCAGGTGGCAACGCTTGCGCACTGAACATGAGGATTACCAGCAAGGGTACGAGCTATTACATTTTTCGTGTTTCCAACATTAATAAACACAACTTTGTTTGCAATTGTACTAACGCACTTAAAGTCCGGTGGCATATGATAGTGACCATACAATCTTAACAAGCAGGAGGATGTCGAGAGCCCGGTGCCAGGAAACTTCTGAGACAAGTGGAGGATATCCAACTTGCTGCAGCCTTGGTTCACTTTGAATAATTCATTCATTCATTGTCATAAATCGCTTAATTCTGTACAGGGTTGTGGTGAGCCGGACCCTATTCCGGCAGACACAGGGCGCATGGGATGGTTATAACCAGGATGGAACGCCAGTCCATCACAGGGCACCGGGGGGCAATTTAGTTGGCAGGCCAATTAACCTATGCAGCCGTATGTCTTTGGGTTGTGGGAGGAAACCGGAGTGCATGGCGGAAACCAATGCGCTGAGATCCAAAGATCACCTTCCACCTGATCCACCGTTGGGGTCTTTGTCTTCACCAGAGCCTCGTTTGCTGAACACTCATGCTTCATGAGAGGCCTTCACAGCTACCCTAGCGGCCAAGTGGTAAACCTCTGCAGCTAACCCTGTCAAGCAATCCACGACTGGACCGATGTTGTTTGTCACGATGGATGGAATTGCTCTCCATAGCTGTTATTTCTTGATAGCTGAAAGAGCAGTGGGAGGCGAAACGTCGCGGCTATGCCGAAAGACCAGGTAAGGAGAGCAATTCTCAATCCACCACTCTCCTGAGGCCATTGCCTGCTTCCCATGATGAGGACGTGAGGTTGGCCCACCTGGCTGCCCGACTTCCATTTTCCGTGTGACCAATGGGTAGCTTTGAACCGCATTAACACAACCCACGGAAGTTGTGGACGCAAAGCGCAAGTGGTGAATTAAAATACTCTGTCCTGTGTGTGACCGCGGCTATGAAACCCTAACCCATCGATCATGGAACTTTGAAATGCCCCGAAAATATATTTCAATTTGAACGTGGGATATCGGTGATTCACCAACCCTCAGACAAATCAACTGAATGGCGAAATCACTTAGAAGCTAGAAATGTATCAGGAATAGAGCGCACGGTGGCACAATGAGTAGCGCTGCAGCCTCAGAGCAACAAGGGACGAGGTCCGATTTCCGGCTCGGGGGCTTTCTGTGTTGAGTTTGCATATTCTCCCTGTGTTGGTTGTTTTCTGTGTACTCCAGTTTCCTCCTATTGTTCAAATACATGCTGCCTAGGTTAACTGGACAAACTAAAATTTCCCTGGTGCCCTGCGATGGACTGGCGTCCTATCATATCCTATCCCAGCGGACACAGGGTGCAGGACAGGGCTATACACAGGATGGGAGGCCATCCCATCACAGGGCACCGAGGGCAATTTAGTCCACAGGACAATTAACCTTATGCAGCTGCGTGTCTTTGGACGGTGGGAGGAAACCGGAGTGCCCGGCGAAAATACACGCGGACACGGGGAGAACAAGCAAACTCCACACAGAAAGGCCCCCCAGCCGGGATTCGAACCGGGATGCTTCTTGCTGTGAGGGGGCGGCGCTATTCATCTCGCCACCGTGCCGCTAATATTTGTCCTCTTGCAATTTACGTCGTTCCAGATTTCACAACACTTGCACACGCTTATTTCAAGCCACTGGGTTGAAAAAGCATTCGTCTTCCTCGAGGAACGAGTCTACAAATATTTAGACGACAGGTGGCTTTGTTATTCAAATGCAGGTATCTGTAATTTCCAAGATGATGCAATGGGATTTCCCCCTGCCTTTGTCACACTGATTTATTTTTTTGCCATCAACATTTTTGTCGAGAATGTTCAGGGGGTATGTACGCGGCTTATGTTCGCACCTGGTGCACCAAAGATGCCCCGTATAGCCTCAACAGACTGTAGGGTCAAGCGCCGTTAGCGAGCACCTATGAAGGTCGACACGGCACACGAGGGGGTGGGTGACCAGCACCACACCCTAGTCCACCTCCAGCTGTGGCTACGACTCGTTAACGCTCCATGCCGCCGCTAGAACATACTCCCCGCCTTAGCCCAGCCTGGTCCCCTCTCTCTCTGATTTCAAGTTTTTCCTTAAAACCTTCCTCTTTGACCCCGGTGCCATCAGGAGCCCATTATCACATCTCTCCTTCCCGCTGTGCCACCGGGCGGCACGGTGGCACAGTGGGTAGCGCTGCCGCCTCACAGCAAGAAGGACCCGGGTTCGATTCCTCGCTCTGGTGCGATTCCCGGCTCTGGAGCCTTTCTATGTGGAGTGTGCACGTTCTCCCCGTGTCTGTGTGGGTTTTCGCCAGGTACTCCGGTTTGCTCCCAAAGTCCAAACATATGTTGCCAAGATGCTAATGTAGATGATTCTTCTTCTTAGCGATTCTTCGAAGCAGCGCGATGGTCAAATTACAGTTTACCATTTTCTTACACAGCCCCTTGCATTTTCATTGAACTCCGCAAGGTCTTTTGAGCTGCAGAGGTTCGGTAGTAGAGCACAGACAAGGCAGTGTTCCATAGTATGGTCTGCTTCTCCACATTCGCAGGTGGTTGGGCCGGTCTTGTAGCCCCATCTGACCAAAGCATCTTTTGATCGTCCCGTTCTAGTTCTCAGGCGGTTGAGTGTCTTCCACTGAATCCACGGTGCATCTGAGCCAGGAGGGAAGTCTTCAGCAGGTGGGATTCCCATGCCAGTTGCAGGAGGGTCACTCTCAAGCTTTTCCGTCAAGAGCTGGAGTCTGGTTTCCCCTCGAGATGTTGTTAGGGGCTGCACATGGCTGAGGAAGTTTTTCTTGACTTCAGTCGTTGGGCCGGGGGTTGACGTCCATGAAGGAGGTGGCGTTCATCGCTAGTAGCCTTTGTCATCTCGACTCGACTGGCCACTTCCCGTCTGATATCAGCAGGGGCAATGCTAGCGAGGAGGTACAGGTTGTTTGTGTGTGTGGGTTTCAAGCAGCCAGTGATCAGGCGGCAGGTGTTGTTCAATGCCGGGTCAAGTTTCTTGGCATGGGTTGACCTCTCCCAGACAGGACATGCATACTCCGCAGAGGAATAGCACAAGGCCAGAGCAGTAGATCTTAATGTGTGTGCTGTGGCTTCCCATTTGGAGTTGACCAGTTTTCGTAGGATGTTGTTTCGGGACCCGACTTTCAATTTGGTGTTTTTGACGTGCTCCTTAAAGGAGAGAGTGCGGTCCAGGGTTACTCCAAGGTAGACAGGGTGCTTACGGTGCTCAAGTGGTGTTCCAGACCATTTGATTTTAAGAGGTCGGTTGGCTTCACGATTCCTGACGACCAGCCAATGGACCAGAATACTGAACGGTTCATCTATGCCGACGACCTCTGTGTAACATCCCAAGAGAGTACGTTTGAAGCAGTGGAAGCAAATCTCACCTCAGCCCTAGATGAGCTGCGCCTCTACTATGAGCGCAACCACCTATATGTAGATGATTGAAAAGAATGGATGTTATGATTGCAATGTATCACGACCTCGTAGGCTTTCATGACCAATGTTATTCATAGTGAGGCTCAACTCATAAACGGAGCCTCACTATGCATCACGACCTGTTTATGGTTTACACTTGCCACAGTTTTCCGTTTCAAAGCGTTCCATGTGCTTGTAACCACAACGTCGTGACCACCAGTGGGTTTGAAGTTGGCTCACCGGGGATTGTGTATACAGTACGGTACTTTTAATTCGAGCACGATAATTATATCGCACGCTGCTCCGTTTAGGGGAAAATATACTGCTGCGCTATTGCATTTGTGGGGGGTCAAGGTAGAAGCGTTCACGTCGCGATCCCTGTCAGGTAGTACTTGGTTATTGCCTGCGAATTCTACCAAACACTTCGAGGCCGAGCTGAAAGACAACGATGTCCAGAGGCTGACCATCGTGCTTCGAAGAATCGCAAAAAAAAAGAAGATTGCATTTGTGCATAGGACCAAATCGAAATGCAAGCCATTGTCTTCTCAGATATCAGGGGATAAGCGAACTCCAGACTACTCCATACACCGCGCTCACGTACAACCTTCGCGAAACGACGATTCTCAGTCGCGGCACCCACAACCTCGAACAGCCTATTGCGTCAAACACAGTCCCCCACAGCCTTCAAAAAAACTCTTAAAAAATCACCTCTTCACCGACTCACAACAAACCGACCGAGCAGGGCTCCGCGCCTCCGAATCAACGGGTGCAACGCACCCGGAGAAAATGCGCGCGTTACAAAAGTAGATTATAATTATTATTATTCACATGCAGACGGCAGGGTGCCAGGACAAGTGCAGGACACGTGTTTTGCCGTTTCTCTTTTTACATCATCTGTATCCTGGTAAAAAGTTACCCGTAGACACGAAACACACAGAGCCGAACTGGTCCAGAAACCCGCTTGACAGCAATTCACTGATCGCTAACGCGCCCGATCGATCAGTGAATGCGCGTGGATCAGCTGTGATCGTGAATTGAATCACAATGCGTTGGGATGCCAATCAAGGGGCGAGCGGGCGGGGTGCTTAATTAAATCTAACTTAATTGATCACGTGGCCTTAAGGACGTCTCCTCCACACCTTGAAAAGGCGAGGCCGAAAGGTACTCTCGTTGCACATGGTGGATTGTATTGTGGCAATGGAAGCGATGTGGCTGGCGGCTTATCCAGGGTATAGCCCTGCCTCACGCACGGTGTCCGGATTAAGCGGTTGCTGACAATGGAGTGGTTGGTAGCGATAGCCCAGTGGTTGGCGCGCTGGGCTACAAACCTGTTAAGGATATACGGGGGGCATCAATGTCTTTGAATAGGGGAAGGAGGTGCGTGGAGGAGGCGCAGGGAGGATGGCGGTCGACTGGCGGAGAACATCATCAACTGCTTGTGACTTTGTCCCCACTGTTAGGCTTCTTCCCGTTTCCCTCGCTTCAAATTCATCGTTCACAAGGCAAGTTGTTTCCCCTCCCGAAATGTGCTCGGCTGTGTGTGTGTGTTTTGCTGTAATGGGGAGCGATAGCGTAGCGGCTTATTGAGCAGCGCTTCGAACCCGGCCACTGGCTAACACCAGTGGCGATTGCTGAATCGGTCCAGGGCCTCCCCTAGGTCGACTTAGCCTCAAATGAAGTACTGGTGTAGAACGTAAACATTGCCACTCGGGAGACAAAGGCAGCCGGTGTGGTCCAGATGTCTTGCACCCGCAATTTCATCATTTTTTCCGATTTGTGATCTTTCATGAGCCTCATACGCTGACTACAAGCCGTTCTTCAGTAGCATATGAACTCGTTGTGGCTCAATTAAATGGGGTTCACAAGACCTCTGGCCCACCCTGTATAAGTGAGACTGGCATTCACGGTTTATTACCAACAGCACTTGCTTCAAATGGCTATAGCGGGATCTTTGTCTTTCTATGGGGGGAGACATTGGATTCGAGGGATGGTGCAAACCACACAACCGCCCCTCCTGTGCCTCGAACCCTGGGTTCGATTCTCGGCCAAGGTGAATAGCTGTGGTATATGAACTGGGCCTCCGCTAGGTCTACTCCGCCTTAAATTCGTTCACGTTTGGTGTGTAGAAACACGCGCACGAGAGACAAAGGCGGCCGAGCATGCTTTTTGCCGCCTCACTTGTCTGCCATTCCTGCCTTTTAATAGGTGCTCGCTAACAGCACTGTCCCTGAGATAGTTTTCATACTACTAAATAGGGGGCTCTGGGTGTGTTTCCAATCAATACATTCTTTCTTTACTGTGTTGTAACAACGTAAACATAAGTAGTACGTGTGGTGTAATATGTTGCTGGCTAACGACACTTGACCATACAATGAAAAAAAAATACGAGGTTTTACCTTTTTGGCAATGAGACTACTGTTAAGATCTTAAAAACACAATGTGTCCATTTGAGAGACCTGCCCTAACGTTATAAGGTTTAGTAATTGACCCATGTGTGTTGAATGCAGGTGGACATGGTCGTCTTCTTTGGATTCTTTGAAGCACGATGGTCAGCCTCTGGACATGGTGGACGTGGCTGGACCGATCTCTTGGCACGAGGGATGGCTGCGTGGAGACGTCAGAAGATCGATTTATGTAATGCTGTGTGGTTCATCATGGTGTGGTGAGAATTGCTCTTCATAGCTGTACTTTCAGGATAACTTTGTCGAGTGTTCCAGCTTTCTTGGAGAGCTAGAACACTCGACAACGCTATTCTGTAGGAACAGCTAAAGAAAGCAATTCTTCATGCGTTTTTGAAATGTGATGCATATGTTTGCTCACTGGCATGAAAGCCACACCATCCTCCCTCTCGTGTGGCTTTCAATTTTTTGTGGTTTTTTTTATGTGTTTTTTTAAAAATGTAAATTAATTTCATAAAGGTATTTTTATTGTGTTTTTAAAAATGTATTTTGATGTTGGACCTTGCTTTTTGTGAATAAAACTGGAAAACATGCATTGAGTTCTGTATACATTTTTATTCAACAATGTGGTTAGGGGGGGAAGGTTCAAATTTTTTTTGCATTGCATAGTGAGCACTTAGAAAAATTTCTCCCCATATAGGGGCTCATGAACAAAATGGGTGCCACCCCCATTCTTCTGCAGGATGGTTTTTTTGGGATTGCACCTTTTAATCAAAGTATATGCTAAAAAAGGACTATCAGTATGGCAGGGGGATACAAGCAATAAAAAAAGGCCCTGCCAAAACCTTTCACAAACGCTATAGTCATGCGGGACAGAAAAAACAAAATTAGGCTAAGTGCTCACAGGACGTGCAGTTTAATTCACAAGTCCACATTGAGGATGCAAAGGCAACACACATTTTAGCTCACACTGGCTATGCAGTCGTAGGAAAAGTAAGTACATGACAACAACGTGGTTTCAGTATACATTTTATTCATCAGTAACATGCAACAGAAAATGTATTTAGGTTAATACCGACGTTTACATGTATCGATTAGACTACAGTGCCGTCAAATGTTGTTACAGCAGCAAAGCCTTCAATTTTATTGTACAGCACATATATAGGATCGAAATGCCGTTTCTCTGACCCCGGTGTTGCCATATACATGGACTGGAACACAACAAGGGTTTAAAAATACTAGGATAAAAAAACACACAAAATACTATTTTTTTTATAATATGTGCACGTTAAGGTAACGGCCTCTAGTAGCTGCAGGGCGTCACACAGTTCACGAGGCATTGCATGAATGCCGAGTTGAGCGTATTAAGACAACCTGGACACATTTGTCGGTTGTACAAGGGTTGCGCAGTAGACACCCACACATTTTAAAACATAAACTAGCGCTTATTGTCAGAAACCGCTTAATCCTCGACATGTTGCCAGAGCCTATCCCAGCAGACACAGGGCGCAAGGTAGGGTTATGCCCAGGATGGGACGCCAGTCCATCACAGGCAAGCTAGTACTCATTGCTTTAAGTCATATGAACAGCGATTTCACCACAAAGACGCTTATGACCTGACCAGGTGGCCATTGTTTAAGCAACAACCACACAAAGCTGGAGGGGTAGAGTGCATACATTACTTGGTCCTAGGCCAAACCTCTCGGTTTAATAATAATAATTTTACATTTATAACGCGCACATATTCAATGTCGAAGGTATTCATCGACGAGAGAACGACTCGGGGGCGCGAGAAAAGCACAGAGGCGGTTTTGCCGGCGCCATATTTGCCACACACTGCGTCCTATATATTATGATGTTATCGGCCAAATAATTAATGAGTGGTTTTTTTTTACTTGTGGGAGGAAACCCACGCAGAATACGGGGAGAACACACAAACGCCACACAGAAAGGCTCCCGAGCCGAGATTCGAACCCGGGACCTTCTTGCTGTGAGGCGCAGATGTAACCACTGCGACACCTATGGTCATGAACTTTGGGTAATGACAAAAAGGACGAGATCGCGGATACAAGAGGCAGAAATGAGGTTTCTCCTCCGCAGGGTTGCTGGCCTCACTCTCCGTGACACAGTGAGGAGCACAGAAATCCGGGACAACCTCGGAGTAGAGTCGCTGCTTCTTC
>JAZEWU010000034.1:1272386-1286980 GCA_036362915.1 Geotria australis | reverse complement strand
TGCTGCCACCGCGACCCTCACCAGGACAAGCGGTTTAGAAAATGGACGGATGGTATTATCGTCGCATTCGCATTAAACCACGCGTGCGTGTGGGAGAAAAGTGGGGAATTTCCGGTGAAACCCCGCCACCACACACACACGGCGAAAACACCCTCAATGTCTCGCCAATTCAAGCCACGGACTTAATAACTGTTCAACCCACCAAGAGTTACAACAAGCTCGCTACTCAGCGAGTGTTTAGCCTTTTACGATGGACTGCCGTCCCATCCTGGGTACAGCCCTGCCAGGATAGGTTTCGGCTCACCGCGACCCTGTACAGAATTAAGCGGTTTCCGACACTCTCCCTGAGACCTTGAGATTTCGCACGCGTTTCGCCGTTCCGCTTGTTCCTCTTGTTCCGCCTCGTAGCGTCTACAGAAACAACCGCACGCGGTACCGCACAAGCAAGCACGGCACACGCCTGCCGCCACTTCACTCCAGATGGTCGTTTAAATCCTGGCAAAGAACGCACGAAAGCCGCGCGTTCTGACTCCGCGCGATGCCTCCATCCTCCATGTAAGGCGGGCGCGGTGCGAGGCGGCTTAAATACCACGCCGGCTCCACGATTGGTTAATTGGCTTGGACGGAGGTAATTGGTTAATTGGCCACGCCCGATACCATTTACCGGGCCGGCACGTGAAGATCGTCAGTTTAGGCCATTGTTCACGATTGGTGATGAATGCTTGTCATGAGTGGAATGAATGGAGATCCGATTGGTGGTAGTGGCGATGCTGTTACTGATGATGGTGGTTATGATGATGATGAATAGCGGCTGACATTTCCGATCCTGCTCCTGATGAAGCTGATTGCAACTATCAGCAAAACCTCGTACCTTCTTTGTAAGTGTTGTGGGCTCGCTCGCTCTCCAACATACGAATGGGTTAATGACACATACACTTTCACGTGACCTAACTCATAAAAAGAAGTAGTCTTTGGATAACATTGGTCACGAAAGCCTTCGAGGGATTGGTGCTCGTGACGACCACGTAAACATCGGCTGATGATGCCGACAGTGGTGATAATGATCGCTGCTCTTGCTGATAATGACGTTTACACTGATGGTGGTTTATGATCGGTTTAGTTTCGTAGAGTTGACGAAATATTAAACACTTTTTTTATTTCCGTAATAATGAATAATAATAATAATAGCATTAATAGAGCGCCTTTCACCCGAGGGTCACAAAGCGCTGCCCAAGGCTGCGGAGAGAACGACATGTCAACAACAACAGAGAACGGAAAATCAGCAACCATTTTTCTTGTTTTTTTTTTTTATAATCCGAGCTGTGGAGAGAACGGCAAGAACGGGGAAACTGAGAGTCAAGTCTCAGAAAACTGAGTCAAGTTTTTCAGTGTCACAGTATCACCTCGATATCCAAAACAAAAGGTGTTCCCTTTGAAAGAAAAAAGAAAAATAAATTCAAAATATGGGCGGCACGGTGGTGTAGTGGGTAGCGCTTCCGCCTCACAGCAAGAAGGTCCCGGGTTCGAATCTCGGCTCGGGGTGCCTTTCTGTGTGGAGTTTGCATGTTCTCCCCGTGTCCGCGTGGGTTTTCGCCGGGCACTCCGGTTTCCTCCCACCGTCCAAAGACAAGCTGCCAGGTTAATTGGCGTACTGACTAAATTTCCCCAGGCGCCCTGCGATGGACTGGCGTCCCATCCTCGGTGTGCCCCTGCCTTGCGCCCTGTGTCTGCCGGGAGAGGCTCCGGCTCACCGCGACCCTGTATAGGATTAAGCGGTTTCTGAAAATGGATGGATGGATGGTTTCTGAAAATGGATGGATGGATGGAAATTCAAAATATCCGTTATTTATTTCCATAGTATTGGGAGCGGCATAGCTCAGTCGGCAGGGACTTGGCTTCGTAACTGGAAGGTCGCCGGTTCAAGTCCCTACCCGACCATGAGTATTTGTTGCTCTCCAGGGCTCGCTTGAAAAATAGATGGAAATCTCGATGCTAACTTCCTGGTTAAATAAAGGCTAAATTATAATTAAAAAAACATTTTCTCAAAGCTGCAGGGAGCCACTGCAGAGGGGCTAAAGAGCGGCACGAGGCTCCGGAGACGCGTGTTGCCCACCCCTGCACTAAAGGAAGCAAACTTGAACACCGGTGAATGAACATAACTGCCACCTTGTTATAAGCGAATACTTCTGTCGCTGTCGTTTCAATGCGGCAGCAACGTTCGGTTGGTGCAATTGCTGCATTCGGATTGGAGTTTATTCTGAGTAACTGGAACGCGACTTATTTAGAGGAACGGGGAAATTTGCTGCATAGTTGCCCTTCCGCTGACTTCCGTTTGCGTGGGGTAGCCTGCCCAAGTCCTTTTTTTATTTGTCACTTACAAGAAACACACGGTCAAGTTGCCACATGCTGTGCAATGCTTCCTCGCCCGTCGAGCGGTACTCAATCTGGCGTCGTCGCTGAATGTAAGTTGGCCACCACGCGCACCGTTCTAGCACGAACGGTATGCATTACTATGATATGTGAATAAATTGTACTACGGTATATATTGTTTTTATTCACGTAGTATAAGTAGTACCGTGTCAATATATTCCAGGATTGATAAACCTAAAAGAGTGTACGGATGTAGGCATGCACGACTCGATGCATAATTGCTTTGCAAAGTTGTTCTTTCGGGATAGTCGTGTCGCTGAGCGCACCCCTTCGCTCGACACGGCTATCCCGAAATAACATCTTTGGAAAGCAATTATCAATCTATAGGCGTCTACTGATGTAGGTTTTCACGGCTCGATTCATGATGGTTGTTGCTCTTCAGAGCTGTTCTTTCGGGATAGCCGTGTCGCTGAGCGCTCTTCCTCTCTCCGTCGCGAAGTTTTGCCTCCCACGTTGGAAAGCGCTTTGTGGTTGTACTGTAATAATTCTCATGTTTTAGAAGTTGTGCCATGTATTTGTAGAGTTGCGTAGTCAGGGAATGGGGAGGGCAGCAAGGCCCGGGGTCCAAGTGACCCCTCGTGCTGCTATTGTGAAGCTCCACGAGGTGTTTTGACCAGGGTAAATGATTGACCTCGCCACTCGTGGATCTGGCCACGTAAACGGGCAGGTAGAGAGGACAGACGGGAAACGGGGCTGGTGAGATCTCTGGGGTTGGAACGTGTGCTGAGAGGGCTGAGGCGGTGGCGTTCGACGACGCAATGTCCCCGGACACCCTGGACGGAGTCCACCCCGGCTAGGGCTCGACGACCAGTGGAACCACATATTGTTGTTCGGCATGATTCGCCCACGTTTCGCTCCACAAACAGGAGGCTTCTAAGCGTGCAACGGTTTTGTTCCTGAATTTATCCCGGTTTCTTCTAGCCAGTTCCTGAATTCATTTCCTGCTCGTCAAACAAAAAGTCGGCCAGCAAGCGTTACACACCGAAAACACATCTGCGTTTGATGTGTGTCTTATTCGAAGCAGCCTTAATCATTTAAAAAATGTTGTTCCTTTGGTTTTTATTTGTTGTTTTTTCATTGTTGACATGCCATTCTCTTTGCGGCCTTTGTGCAGCGCTTTGTGACCCTCGGGTGAAAGGCGCTATATAAAACGCTATTATTATTCTAAGGGGCGATAACTATTCACTCAAGTAAAGAGCTTTGCAAGCTCACTGGGTATTTTTCTGCTGTAATAATAAACATCTATCTATCTAAGTTATGTGTTCCATAAACATTAACCATTCCATCCATCCATTATCAGAAACCGCTTAATCCTGTACAGAGTCGCGGTGAGCCGGGGCCTTTCTGTGTGGAGTTTGCATGTTCTCACCGTGTCCGCGTGGGTATTCGCCAGGCACTTCAGTTTCCTCCCACAGTCCAAAGACACGCTGCTGCATAGGTTAATCGGCCTGCGGACTAAATTGACCGCGGTGCCCTGTGATGGACGGGCGTCCCATCCTGGGAATAGCCCTGCCTTGCGCCCTGTGTCTGCCGGGATAGGCTCCAGCTCACCGCGAACCTGTACAGGATTAAGCGGTTTCTGACGATGGATGGATGGACATAGCACACAACATTGCCTCATCTTCACTTGCAAGCCAAATATCTGGTATAGCTACATGGATATAAGGTTAAAGTAGAACATTAAATCGTTTTTATTAGCTTAGCAAACAGTGTAATTGATTGCAAAATAAAGGCAACTGTTGTTATGCAAGCGTTTAATATAGTCACACGCAATGTTTTGTGGATCAACAAACCAGAAGTAATTTAATCACAGACTGACGCTTAATAAATATTAGACAAATAAAGTATTGGATGAACGAGAGTAAGCAAACATCTGAAACACGCACGCGAGATGGGTAAGTCTACTGCCGTGTTCGGCAACTGTCGCGTTTGTGTCGTGTGAACGTTTGTTGGGTTCGTCTAAGATGGGCATGGGAGGTGCCGGAGCAAACAGGTTTGGCCTGATTACAGCACAGACAGAAGAAGCAGCAACCAGCTGCACTTTTTATACGACACTGCAATGGCACTATCGCACCGCACCACAACACAACACAGGGTGCAGTCACTAATCGCCTCTTCCCTGCTTGCTTCAGTCATAGTTCGCATGTGCGCAGGAATCTCGTAAAGAGCTTGCAAGCTCACAGGTTATTTTTCTGCTGTAACAGTAAACGTCGATCTATCGCCAGTCAAGAAATGCACTCCTCTACACTATAGTATTAGACCTTCAACAGTGGTGTTTGATACTGGCCGCATGGTGTGTTGGGCCTTTGGGTCCGTGTTCCTCAACCGCGATAAAAAAAAAAATATGACTATATGGTGATAAATTAATTTGCGTGATTAATCAGTACAGGCTCAGGATACCAACCTAAACCCCGATCCCAACTCAAACCCACTTGTTTCAAGGTGCAGCTGGCGAACTGTGAGCCGATGTGCTTGGCAGCAGCGTCGAGCAGAGTTTAACAAAAACACCAAGAAGCGATTATGGAGAAGCCGACGATGGATCAATTCCGGAGACTTCAACACCTCGTGGAGCGATGCCTGCACGACCTCGAGAAGCCCTCCTGCACGAAAACGCCCAAAAACGGTAAGTAAGCTTACACACATCCATAAATCCATTCTCTAAACCGCTTGTCCTGATGAGGGTCGCTGCGGCAGCAGTCCAAGGAGAGTGTACCAGACATCCCTTTCCTCAGCAACAGATTCCAGCTCTTCCTGAGGGGGGATTCCCAGGCGTTCCCAAGCCAGCCGAAGGAAATAATCCCTCCAGCGTGTCCTGGGTCGGCCTCTAGGTCTCCGCCCAGCCATCCAGCGCGGTGTTCATCATCATTGTCAGAAACCGCTTAATCATGTTACAGGGTGGCGGTGAGCCGGAGTCTATCCCGGCAGACACATGGCGCAAGGCAGTGCTATACCCATGATGGGACGCCAGTCCATCACAGGGCACCGGGGGAAATTTACCAGCATGTCTTTGCACTGTGGGAGGAAAGCAGAGTGCCCGGCGAAAACCCACGCGGACACGGAGAGCACATGCAAACTCCACATCGAAAGGCACCCGAGCCGAGTTTCAAAACCGGGACAATACAATGCAATATATACTATATGCACTGTGTCCATAAGATGGTCATTGTTTCACTGCAGATGTCTTACTTGGAATACATCGCGAAGTAATTCGTATTGTGTGCTACTTGTGTCCACAGCTGGCTTGGCACTTAACCGATGGACCTTGGAGGAGCTTATGAGCCGGCATCCGTCCAATAGCATACTGGTTATTCGACAGATACTTGACAAGCTCCGAGAGGTAATGTTGAAGCACTTTGCCACCAAACCATTACACACGTTGACAGATTCACAACTGATTTGGTTTACGTAGTGGTTGTCACTACTTTTGCATCATCATAGTTTGGCAGACATTGCTAGTTGGCCTTGTGAGAGCTCAGAGTATACTGTACTCACCGGTGGGCTTGATCAAGATACGCTGTGGCAAGTGAACCACGAGTGGAAAGTTGCATGGTCCAGTTATCCCCCTGAACCAGAAGCTCATAAAATCTCCGAAATATATTTCCACGTGTTGTAAAGCAAAAGCCGGGCGTGCGTGCGTATTTTAATCTGGTGTGTGTGGCCAGATTTGTATAAATGTATTGACAGTGGGAACCAGTTCGGGATGCGTCTAATTTTTTCGAGCATCTTTATAATCCGGAGAATATGGTAAAATGATGTTCTGGTGATCACCCTGATTTGGGGTTTCTCTCAGATAATACATTATTGTGCTATTGTGAAAACCCACATTTGCGATTTTTATCCATGTCTTCACGGCTCAATGTAACCTTTGGCTTGCTCATACTTCTTCTCGAGTGAAACTAGCGTATCTGTCTACCCTAGGACAGAAACAAACTTGGTTGCCAGGAAAATTAGTTGTTTTCCTTGGTTACATGGGTATCGAACATGGGCATTTAATTTTAACGTATACTTTTAGTTCGTTCGAAGTGTAGTTCTACATGGGTTGTTAAATAAGTTGTTGCCCATAAATAATTTCCTGTACTGTGTGCAATACTTTACTGAAAGCATTGTTAGCATAACAGGTTTGGTGGTGAGAGGTCTTTTTACAGCAATGTTACAAATGGCTTCATGTTTTGTTTTTCAGCTGGAAGGGACATTTAACCACGATGGATTTGTTCCCTTGGCTCTCATGTTTTGGTCAACAGTAATTTACGTACGTACTTTTTAGCGGCATTTTTTTTATCATGTAGCATGGTCTAAGTTGGATTCACAAAAACAACGCAATTGGTCATTCAATGCGGTAATGTATTATGAGTTATTACAACTTCATACATTACAGAAGGACCTATGTCCAAAACATTGTCCCACCAACATTCTGTCTAATTTTTGTTGTTGGTTAAGCAAATTGTACAGGTTTAGCTCACGCCACCGCTGGTGGCAGGGTCTCCACTAGAGAGCCCCTCTAGGGGGTATTGTGGCCTACTCTTCCACAATTGCCAGATATCTTACAAGAGGTATGAGAACCCATACTATGTCCCACCACACTGCCACACGGGGGCAATGAACCTGCGCCTCCTGGACCTACAACTCCAATGCACTAACAATTTCTCCATGGCAGCATCTGAGTTTTTGTTTGGCCATCGCTACAGTAATATTAGGCAGTGATGCGCGGTAACCAGTAACCCTTCACAATTGGTTACACTCTACAATTTATCAAAACGAGACCTGGAACATGATGCCTCATTCTCTACAGACTCCGCACATTCCCCAAGACACGAATATCCTCAACACGTCCTACGAGGAGTTCCACAAGTTTCTCACATGGCCGCAGCCCGCAGGCGGACTCTGCAGAAACATCCTTCACTTCATCAAGAGGGAAATGAGAGCACCTGGTAAGGGCTGACAATGCGGTAGCGTGGTAGTGCAGGGTTGGCACACTGCACTACACAGACCTGGACTACCTGAGTTCGATTCCCGGCCACAGCTAACGTCCGTTGCTCATATCGGACCCGGTCTTGAGTCTCCCATAGGTCGACTTGTTGTCATCAATGAGTAGCTGCAATGTGTTAAAATCAGCGCTGGCGACCTTCATATGTGCTTCTTAACAGCATTGACAAACAGTCTATGTAGGTATACAAGGGCACCTTTGTGTGTTGTAAACTACATTCAGCACAACTTTCTACTGGAAACTTACAGTCATTACATCAGCAATGGGAGTTAATGATTACCGAGTATCGCTCTGCTAATTTGAAACTAAATTCCAGCACAGTGAACTGAACGGTGCACATGCAGAAACACTTGCTTTTCCTTAAGGTAGATCAAGCCTCATTACTTTGGCTATGTTGGGAATAACAGTTATTATTATCGAACGGGGTGGGGAGTTTAATACATATGTAAATTAAGCTTTAAAGACAAATATCTTATGATGGTTGCCCTTCAGAGCTGTTCTTTTGGGATAGCCGTGTCAAGCGATCTCCATCTAATTACCCTTAAATGTTTTAGTTACCTTTAATGGATTGTAATACAGTTTACTTGTTTTTGTAAATGTGATGTTTCTACAATACAATTTTTTGTAGGAATAACCTTCCAGAGGCTAGCCCGAGCTGAAAACGAAATAACATCACATGGTTGCTTTCCTAATACAAAGTAAGTATTTTATTTATGTTTGTATTTTTTTACTGTTTATGGTTAAACTTAGTTACAATCAGTTTCTTTTCTCTTTACAAGAGGTTAAATACGGAACCTTTCCACTACACTCCTAACGTTTGGAATTGGTCACAGATAGATGAGGGAATTTATGCATACATAATACATAAATTAAATAAATAAAATATAACACGATAGATTTGGTTAAATTACAGACTTTCCACGTAACATAAAAACTGCATTTTTAAATGGAAATTTGGTTTAGTGGTCACGCAAAAAGAATGCTCACTCCGAGGACACATTGCTGATATTGTTATTTGCATTTCAGAACCATTCTGCTACTTGACCCAACGGAGGTGCCGCAAAGGTTCTCCGAGACAGTCCAAGCAGAACTGAAACTCTTGGGACTGGACAGACAAACCAGCTCCATCAAGCTCATCAGACACTTGTTTCAGAGTGCCTGTGGCAGCGAGCATGACCTTGATGCCCTGCAGAACTCGCTGGAGGTGTGTGTGCACTGCAACTGTGTGTGTGTGAGTGAAATCCTGCAGCGCTGGTCAGACCAGTAAGAGGGGTGGTTGAGCAGGAGGGATGGTCATTGTGGAATTGGTCCAGGGCTGAGGTCACCGTTGGCTTCGTGATGTTGAAATTGGAGGCGCTCATCAGAAGCCTGATGTGCCGATCGTCGAAAGAACGGCTATGGAGAGTAATTCTCATACATTGAGCCGTGAAAAACTATATCATTACATGGGGCCAGATTTAAAAAAATTGTGAATTTTGTTTATGGTTGCTCTTCAGAGCTGTTCTTTCGGGATAGCCGTGTCGAGCGATCTCCATCTCTCCATCGCGACGTTTCGCCTCCCATGCTGGAAGTATCATCAGGTATAAGGTATAAAAAAAATTCTACCAATAAAACAGATGGCGAGAAAGCCTTATTACATGCACACATTATCAGCAGCACCTTCACTCGCCGTGTAAATGCTGTGGATGCAATCAGTTTCATCAGGAAGTGCAAACCTCGAAAATAACTGGTGTTATGCATTTTAAAAATACCTTGGCAGAGACGCGTCCGGCAGCGCCACTCCCCCAGCTCGTCGTGGCACATTCACACATCTCAGTGCGCCTTCAATAAACAGCACACATACCACACTTACAGATTATACAAGTACATACACTATGCGTGCTGTATATACTAGCAATACACACGCTGTGCACAAACAACATACATGCACTACACATTCTATTTGCATACAGTACATGCATAGTGCATATGAATGTGAAATTTCTCCTTCCATTTCTTCTAAATGCAATACATAGTTTTTCATTTCCATGTATGACACACAGCAGCACATGGAAGATAGACACCGGCACTAACTATAAATAAAATATATACACAATTTATACACTGCACATACAAATACAGGAACAGCATCCCACAAGTATTATTTAGTGGCCATGAAATATTAACTCGTAGACAATTTAACATAACAAATAACAGCTTAACGAATTGCTTTATGGTATTCACAGCCAAAATATATTGCGTAGTGCATTCACTTTAGGTAACTGTGTGTGGTGCAAAATGTACCCTGTACATTGTGCGACAGTGGTAATGGAAAATGCAATATGCTGACTAACTTAGCAGGCTAGAAAATATATATTCATCGAGTACCTGCTAGTGGGGATCACTGAAATGTCAGCACGCAGGGGGTATACACACTGTGGTTGGAAAAGCATTTGTCACACCAGCGATCACGATGAAGAAAAATCACAGATACAGTAATGGTGAAATTATAGGTTCAGGAAGCCGGGGAAGATGGCGAATGAAATACATCAGCAGATTAATCAATTGCATAACACTGGCCACTCTCCTTGGACTGCTGTCACCGCGACCCTCACCAGGACAAGCGGTTTAGAAAATGGATGGATGGATGGAGTATCCAAGTTATTGCATAACACCATGCACAGCTAAAGGGAAGGCTGTTATTGCTGACATTGAGAAAGCACATTGGCACATAGGGAGAAGTTGGCATTTAAAATGGGATCAAAACGTAGAATTTCATCTGGGTTTGTTTTTCGTTTTTAATAGTAACGAGCTTACTTGGAAACACGTGTTTGAGGTCACGTTGGCACTGGGTCACTGACCTGCGATGAGTGAGGAGCAAGTAATTAAAACATAAACCAGCTTTACACTTGAACAATGTTGTGGGCTCAATCTCCAACATACCAGTGTGCTGAAGTAGTAAAGAATTGCTACGTTTTGTTCAAGTGACAAACCTTACTAACTGGCTGTGTCGGGTGGACGCAGGTTTACAGCACTTCCTTTTTACGTGAACAAACCCATAAAAGGGATATACTATGCATGAAAAATTTGATGAAACCACATTTGGTGAAACTTTCATACGTTCTACCGTCGACAAATGTTCGTTTGTTTTTGCCATAATTAAGTAAAACTACCTGTATATCACCGTTGCAGACTCAGGACGAGGCATTTGTACAAAACCTATACCTGAGGTGTGTGGGTGCACTGGAGAAGTCTGATTCATCACGACACGAGGACAGCGATCCTGGAAACCTTGGGCAGCAGCTATGCACAATCTATGAGGAAATTGTGGGATCTTGTGACAAAGGTACAGTCTCTGTTAGGAGTTGGCATGTGGCCTAACCCCAATCACACTGCTCATCTGATTGAAAACTTTCTCAGTAAATTGTGACGATGTAAGCAATGCATAGGTAGAGCTGAGGGAATTCATGCAGTGTATTTTTTTTAAACCCTTTGCTGGTTCGTTGGCCACCCGTGATAAGCTGTTCATGCAAATGTGTGTTTTCCTAACGAACGAAACACCTAACATTTTACGTATATACCATATATTGCGTGTGTGAACGTATTAACATTTCCACTCCATCCATTATCTTGTTTACATACAGTCCAAAACAACAGCACATTGGAGGTTATCCCTTTGCCTATTCCCAACATATTGGTCCATGACTGGAAAGAACCCAACTTAGGTAAGTTGATAATGCACATTGCGCATGTATATAATTTGCAATAAATCCAGAAATTATTGCATCCAAAGAACGTAGCTGGAAACACAAATCAATGGCAAACATAAACACACGGTTTTAGTACTTTTCATCGAGTGCAGTACTTGTACCGTGACGACACAGTGACCTTTTGTGATTGCAGTGGTGCTGCGAGTAATAGTAGCAGTATTGGTGGTGATGGCAGGCGGGAAATCTTGTTCATGCAACATGTGGCCATATACCGTATTGATGATAATCCACTGCACTTTACATGAGCTAGTGATGGTCTCACCAACGGGGTAAGTGTTTTGCCAAACAGGAGCCAATGATCAGGACAAAATGGAAGCCTGTACGTGATTAAGGGTTATGGGGCATAATCTATCCATTAACAAGTTATTTATTCATATTAATTCGCATATAAAAGTGTGATTTATTGATGGTGTCAACACCGGTTGTTCCCAATAGGGTGTCCAAAATTTCAACATCATTTCTATCCGTTCCATTCATCATTTACCTCTTGGTTTTTTCCCTTTAGACTTTTTATACAAATACGTGCAGAAGAAAGGAAACGGCAAAGCGCCTCGCACTGAACGGGTATCCGGTGACATGGAGCCCTTTCGAGATTCCGGATTCTCCAGTGCTTCCATAAGTTCCGGCTCTTGGCCCGAACGCGATGCAGCCTGTGAGACACGACCAGGTGATTGCGGTTCATCGGCTTCGTGGCACAGTGAAGTTCACTTGCCGAATAACAAACGGCCCGACAGTGGATATTCCGAAAAAGACGAACTGGAACTGAGCAACATAGCAGAAGATGAACTTTCAGACACTAACCCAAGCGTCAGCCAAGACGAACCACCGCAAACAGATGAACATTGTTTACCCTTACAACTACCGCTGCTAGATGAAGAGGAACCCAGTGACATTTTGGGCTGCAGCGGTTCAATCGAAGATGCCCTATCGGACATCGACGTGATAGAAGAGAGTTCGCGAATCAAGAGGACCTCGGAGACAAACAAACTGAAGCGGAAGACAGCAATGCGCAGGAAGTTACAACCGAGAGCTGAGAAGACCGTGGAGTCCTGCGCCTTGCACATTGTAGTTTTTGGCCGAGACAAAACGCTGGGGAGGCTTGCAAGGGCGTACAACAGGTTAAGGTGAGTCTGCGTGCTTAACAACACGTCTCAATTAGCCTTAGGATAGCGCAGTGCTACAGTGGTCAACCCAAGTACGAATATTGGTCACAGCTAACATAAGTGGATATTGATAACAGAACTAATGCCATCCTCCATCCAACCCCCACAACTAATCCAGTGCTGAGCAATGTGATGTGATCTGGTCAAGGAAACCCCCAATGACCAACAAGGTGTGGGGAGGCCTTCCTCCATTGTTGTATGAGAATGACTGAAAACAACCTGCAAGAAGCCGGAATTAGCAATAGATATAGTGTCTCAAACAATGATCATTATTTATGCTATTTAGCAGTGTATGTTTACGTATGCTAGCACCATAGTGATATCAGAAAGCTATAACAATAATAATACAAGCTGGAACAAGTATTACTAATAGGCAATTGTAGAGCATTGCTGGTTTTCAGTTAATTCCTGTTATATCTTTCTGAATGTGCCTCCCTCTTAAAATTACATCGTGCGTTGATGGAAAATGATTTTCTCTTCAGAATACGAGAATCAAGATGCTCGTTGCTGATGAAGTACTTCCGTCTGCAATTTTATTACATTCCCATTCGAGACCACCCATGCCCCACAGCCAACCCACATTCCGAACAGGCGCTCACTCAGCAGGTACAATTCCAGGACAAATAATAATACGATATATACGTCGTCATCATTGACAGAAACCGCTAAATCCTATAAAGGGTCACGGTGAGCCGGAGCCTTTCCTGGCAGACACGGGGCGCAAGGCAGGACTATACCCAGCATGGGACGCCAGTCCATCACAGGGCACCGGGGGCAATTTAGTCAGCAGGTCAATTAACCTATGCAGCAGCATGTCTTTGGACCGTGGGAGGAAACCGAACTCCGCGGAGAAAACCCACGCGGACACGGGGAGAACATACAAACTCCACGCAAAAAGGGATCCAAGCCGGGATACGAACCCGGGACCTTCTTGCTGTGAGACGGCTCTAGCTGAATTGCTGCCCTGGAAGCCATGTGAATTTTGAATCTGAAAAATCACTTGATAATCACTTCATGTGATAATACAACATAGCAACATCGAATGATTCCTGACATACTAGTTCTGTGCAAAACACGGCGTCTTGGTGTTATCGTTACACTACAAAAATGCTGTTACTTTATTATCGATATTAATGATATGATTATTGGCAGGATCAAGACTCCTGTGTGATATCGCAGATGCTGGGAACGATCGATACGTGGTACGAGCGTAACGTTGGCAATGCCTTCAGCGTCATGACCCTTCTTCCGAGCCAGGTCTTGCAATTTTTACCACCGTTCCACCGGAAATAAAAACATAACATTGATGCAACATGGATATACGATGTTAATCCGTTCCAGGAACCCGTACTGATTGCAACTAGCAGCGAAACGTCGTACCTTCATTGTAAATGTTGTGGGCTCGCTCTCCAACATACCGGTGTCCTGAAGTAGTAACTAATTGGCACGTTTCCGTTCACGTGTCGACCCTTTACTGATTGGTTGTTTCGGGTGGAGGCGGGTTTACAACACATTTTTTACGTGACATAACTCATAAAAAGAGCTAGCTGTATTACGATCGTTGAACAAGAGCGATTGTTATTGACACTGAGCCATTAGTAGCAGTAGTTTGCATGCAATGTATGTGGTTTTGTTGCTTTGTTTTATATTTGTTCACAGAGTACACAAGAGACGAAAGGAATCGTACATTATCCATTCTGGGCCAACACAGTGCTGTATTACAGCCGGTTTGCGAACCACTCAGTCATGCTTCGAGTTTACCAAATGGAGGTAGGAAATGGCATCCAATTATTATGACTACACACATAAAGCATGTAAAGCTCAACATGGTAGTTAATAGCAAACATTTAATATCAACCCAGTAACACAGGAGCATACCACACAAACCATATTTTTGTGCTGCCATGAATAACATGTAAATTATCTTCAAACTTAATTCGTTATTTAACGAATGTATGATGATGAAAATACTCATGCTACTTAGGACATTACAATACATATAAAACATGTGTATAATGTTTCTAAATTCATACTTATTTTTGTTATGTTATTTTGTTGACCAGGTGTGCCTCATGAGTGGAAAGACAATGAAGGAGATTTTTATCCAGGAGATGCAAGTGACCCCTGAATCTTCAAAACAATCACAGACGGCCGGTAAGAATTAATAGTGTAACCACTCGTTAAGTAAAATCGGTTCTAGTGTGTGAGACTTAGAATTGCATGAGCCTTCTCTATCGTTGTTGGCGTGCCGTTCTCTCCGCAGCCCTG
>JAZEWU010000034.1:1244569-1263215 GCA_036362915.1 Geotria australis | reverse complement strand
TACGTCTGTCATATGTGAAATATAAATTGACTTTTTACATTTATATTATAAACCTGTTTGTGCTTGAATGCAGGTTTCTGTTCTCTCACAAGTGGTGGAGATGACGGAATCAAAGGTAGTATCATAAATAAACTAACGATTTCCCTGCGTCACTAACCATTACAAATTAAATTCTGGCTGATCCTGGCATGTTACAAAAATACACGTGGATGCAATAATTCAATTCAACTTTATTTGTCAACTCTACCATATGTACATACAGAGGATCGAAATACCGTTTCTCGCAGACCCCGGCGTTGTATATTATTTTGCTAATGCAGACTAACCTCAATTGAATGGTATTTTGTGAACTATACATTCTATAAAATTAACTCGAAGGCTTTCATGACCAATGTTATCCATAGTGAATCTCTGTTTATGAGTTTAACTCTATTTATGAGTTTCACATGACCTAAACTCATAAACAGAGTTTTACTATACATTCTATAGTCTTTGTATAAAATAAAGCATGGTTTTAATAGTCAAATCTAACATAAGTAATTACTAATCTTCCTTCAGTAGAGTATAGCTCAATTTAGCTTCCAAAACAGGATAACTGGAGACTGCAGAGTAATACAATTACAGCCCTAACACAATAGATCTGTATACTCACGATTAGTAGTTATGCAATTAGTGTTTCAATACCTAATTATGATAACGCATATACACAGTTGCTCTGCGGAAGAAATGGCTGTTTTTAGCGATTACTGGTGAGCAACCATGCGCTTGGCTGACGTACAACAGGAGCTGACACATTTTCCTCGCTGAAAACCCATGTGATTGACAATTTACCGCTTGACATGCAGCTGCTATGCAGGAGCAGCATGCAGGAGCAGTTAACGCAGGGAACGTGTGTACCTACGTTTAGAGTTGGTAGAATCTACCTTTGTAGCCTATATAAATTGCAATGGTTAGGCAACTTTGCCCCTTTATGTTTTTTGTTGGCAATGTGACAGTGTAGCCCTGGAGGCTTTAACTGCTGTTGTTCAATCATATTTATTATTCCAACATACTGTACAGTTTGGAATGCTGCCTAAAAAGTGCTGTTTACTGTAAGAATATCAGTCACTAAATGTTTACATTTTATATAAACAACTTAAGTATGGTATGTAGGATACGTGGCTGGAACTTGTTATCATTACGTTTATCTGTGAAATGTTATACGTTTTTATAAACTTACACAATGTGGTTTGTGTAAGAATATACTGCATACAAACAGCAATGAGATGGCATACATTATATGACAGGTCCAAATGAATGTTAGTCATGTTTTTGATATCCAAGAAAGCTCTGACATGCTTCCAGGGTTCAGATGATTTTCATTCCAGGAAGAGGTCAAAAGAACGTATTTAAGTGGCAGGCATGACTTGTTAACCATATTTACCAGTTGGTGCTATGTGTTGAATATTTAAAAAAGCCAAGCAGTCCGGTTTTGTTTCCTGTTAAAAATTTGCTTAATAGTTATGATTTTGTGTAAGTAGAACTCTGATATACATTGTGATATTGCGTCAAGATGCAGTCACAGAAATATGTTTTATAACTTAAAATTGCAGTGATATGCAGCATATTGTTAATATTTACGCTTTTTACTTCTTCACAGCAAAAAGAAAGGCCCTCAAGCTCAACTTCGCAAACCCTACTTCTTGCAAAGCTGCACCAAAGATTATATTCAATCCTCAGCAAGTCATACCCAGTAACCCTCACATGTGAGTCACATACTAGCATCTTGTTTCGAATTGTCTGTATCTTAAACGTATAGAACATTACAATTAATAAAAAAATTGGTAAAATGAGATCCGTGTTATAAATTATATCAGAATCAAATATTTCAGATTGTCAGCACTAGGTGCGATGATTGAGTGCTTTCTACAAAAAATAACTTGTTTATACAACAAATTACATACATTTATCACCAGATTAATTACATTCTTCACATGAATACACAATGGAGCTCAAACTCTGAAAGTGTGCCACTAATTTGAAATATCCTTCTTGACAATTAGCAGTTTCTAAATGTTACCAATATACATGAATACAATACGTTGTGTTATGCACAAAGTTGATTTGACTTTGGTAACGGATGTGACTAAGCATTTGTGTATTTGGGTGCATGCCTCTACAAAGCTCCCATGGCTTGAAGAGGTGGAATGTAACCTGTGGTTTGTGAATGGTATTTGGAGGGTCCTGAAAATTAATTGAGGATAAATGTTAACACTCGAAATTCACATTAGATTTTTCAACGTATTTTTACCATTGTTAAGCAGTTTGTTTATTCGGACAAAGCAAATATCTGTCTGGATCTCAAGTATTTTAAATACTCTAAATTTAGGGTTTGACAAAGACGTATGTTATTCTAAAGCTAGATTTGAGGTTTAACTCCCCCAGGCTCCCTGTACTCATTTAAGGCTGAGTCAATTATTGTCCTTTTTCTCCCGTATGGAGAAGTTCTTGTGTCAAACAGGAACCGATTCCTCGACCTTGTGTTCCCAAGTCAAGCGCGCTACCCACTCTACCACCGAGGCAGGCATTACGTTTGGATAATCGACAATCGATTATACAACTTGCAATTTATTACACATGTGTTTTTGCTTGCCTTTTTACTATAAATTAACACCTTGTTGAATGTGGTTGTTCTTAACAATATTAGCATTACTTGGTTCATCATCTTTTCCAGAGTTTAATTGCTTACATATTTATTGTTTAAATTAACGAGATGGCAGTTTAGTAAATGTTTGCATTTGGGTCGCTTCATTTGCACAGTGAGCGACTAAGGACACACAGCATGGAGTCGGCAGGCAAGTTGAAGTTGTCACCCGGGCAACAATACGACTTCACTGCGGATGACCTCAAAGATCTCGGTGAAATTGGACGGGGAGCGTACGGCTCTGTCAACAAGATGCAGCACAACCACAGTGCCCACATCATGGCCGTAAAGGTGAGTTGTGGCACACGTTTTGCTTATTTTCTGTGCCTGTGTTCTGAATAGCATGGTGTTACTATCAGCATACAGTGATCTTGCATGAACAGTGTTCTGATGTAGGTTTTCACAGCTCCGTGTAAGAGAATTGCATTCCATACTGTTCTTTCGGGATAGCCATGTCGAGTGCTCCTTCTCTCCTTCATGACGTTTCGCCTCCCATGTTGCCATTGTCAGGCATTTCTGAATTAACAATATTGTTTCAGAAGATGGCTTGTAACAAATGAAGTTATGTATGTGGCTTTGCAAAATGTAGTTTTTTAACTAATAATTTAAATGTTTTTGTAACGTCCTAAATTTCTGTATTTCTGTTTCTCAATTTAAGCGAATCAGGTCGACGGTGGATGAAAAAGAGCAGAAACAACTGCTGATGGATTTGGATGTCGTCATGAGCAGCGATTGCCCTTACATTGTACAGTTCTTTGGAGCACTGTTTAGAGAGGTAAACTTATTCTGTTCATCTGTACGATTACAATATTTGTAAGCTTTTTTCACTTTGAATGTGGATGCGTGTTATACAATGCAATACAACCACACTAATGCCCAGGACCGTTATATATCATTGACGTTATCCTAAGCCAGGAATTGAACTCGTGTCACCAAGTTATTGTCATAAATGTGTTGTTTAAATTATGTCTTCTTTAGGGAGACTGCTGGATCTGCATGGAACTCATGTCTACCTCGTTTGACAAGTTCTACAAATTTGTGTACTGCACATTAGATGATGTCATCCCAGAAGAAATATTGGGAAAAATAACACTGGCAGTAAGTTTAAAAAAAGATTATTTCTCTCAATAATTTCACAATAAAGAGACTTTCCCATTTTACATGGTTAAACATGTTTGACATGTTAAGGTGTTTTTATGTAGTCAAACAGTTTTGTATTTTTTCTGTTTTCAACATTTTTGTAAAATCTAAAAATGTAAATGTGTTTTTTTTCCCTCTAGACTGTTAAAGCACTCAACTACCTTAAGGAGAATCTGAAGATCATTCACAGAGGTTAGATAATCTCGCTTCCCCTTCTTATGTGTGTAACGAACCATTTGTTAAAAAACATGTTGCGTACAAATAATAAATGATATATCTAGACATGCCAGAAAATAAAGAATTACAAACAAAATGACTGCAAGTGTGCAGTACAGGGAAAATCAACAAGGTATATGCTGTATTATATAATTTTTCTCTAACTTTTTTTGGCAATTTGAACAGTTAAGGAGATTTTTTTCCCCTTTGAATTTTTATGTGGATTCAGTATTAATGCTAGATAGTTTTTACCGTGTATTTTTTTTCTTATTGTCACTGTGCTATTAGAATGCAACATTCCATTCTGGCCTTAAAGGCCACAGTCACACGTCTGTCCAGATAAGATTACATGTTTGATATGTTATATAAAATATTCTAACATCACAAAGAGATTGCTTTCACATTATAGTGCTGATATGGAACACTGTTGACTTGGTTCACATCCATAAACCAATAAATAGATGTAACTAATCATAGCTTTTTATATATATATATATATATGCATAATGTAATTCAAATGATATTAGGGTTATATTCAGGTTTTTGGTTTAAAGATAAATACAGCCTTATCCCTTGAGTGTATTTTTTTATTGTTAACAGTGAAAACGTCACAAATATAGATTTATTCTTATAATTTCAAAAATGTTGATCGCATTTTTGTTGTTTTCCTTCCTGCTCTTAGATGTCAAACCTTCAAACATCCTTCTCGACCGCAGAGGCAACATCAAACTGTGCGATTTTGGCATCAGTGGGCAGTTGGTTGATTCTATAGCCAAGACGAGGGATGCTGGCTGCAGACCCTACATGGCTGTGAGTTATAATAACAACACTTTACATATAGCCAGTTTGTCACGCACTTACATACATTTAACCACACGTTAGTGGACGCTTGGATACCATTATTTTATTGTGCTATTAGCGCCAAGTATATGGCTTGCGGAAGGTGATGTTACAAAACTACTGCAGAAATCCCATAATTTTTCCACCTTTCCATGTGAGGGACAATGCACCTTCCCATAAGTGTTAATGTAAAAATGTTCATGGCAGTAAAACTAGTTATATTTAATCAGAAGTTGTTTTTTGGTAAGAACTCGGAATTTCCCATTTTGGGAGCAAAATAAGCAGTAATATTGCTCAAAATACTGCATGTAAATATTGGTATGACCTACAGGGATATCATTTTTTAAGTGTTAAAAATGTTCTACAAATATTTTGCCTTTTCCAATTTTCAGGACTGATGTCACTTCTGATGAATTAAGTGTTCGTTTGCTCTGCCTCTTGAACTCTTGTACAGGCACTGATGTAATGTACTAAGTTTAGACGTCCATGTCCCATGGATCCATGCTAACATCATCAGTGGTGACATCATACTCTATTCTTGGATCATATAGGTATTTTCCCTGGTGGGTGACGTCAGGATAGGACTTGAAAGCCAGTTAAACACTGGAAAGCTAAGCTCTTAGGCATGCCTGCAATTGCCATTCATGTCACTTAACTGCTTACGTGGTGAGGTCATAGGAAGAGCTCTGAGAGTGCTGAGCAGGACATGCCCCACTTTATCTGTTGTTTTCAAGTGTTAATATTGGGTTTGTGCCTCACGTGTTAACTATGTAAAATATCTGCCGCACCATTCAGCCTGAAAGAATAGATCCAAGCGCATCAAGACAAGGTTATGATGTTCGCTCAGATGTTTGGAGTTTAGGCATAACATTGGTAAGTCATGTACATTTTCACATAGCAGCTGCTCAACAGTCTCAACATTTTGAACCAAATATGTTTGAAAATTATAAAGCCAATACAAGAATACCATTAAGGGGAAAGATAATTTTGCACATAAAATAAACCGCAGCAGGGTGGCGCAGCAGGGTGCCTGAGGTGGTTTGATTCCCGCCTCGGGGCACCCTTCTGTATGGAGTTTGTGTGTTTTTCCCCTGTTATATGTTGGTTTACCACGGGTTATGCGGTTTCCTCCCACAATAAATAAAAAGCACTCAATCATTAATTGGTCGATATCATAATTTTTAGGACGCAGTATCTGGCAAATATTTGCGCTAGCTAACTGCGTGGATTCCTCTCTGCAGTTTACTCATGCCTCTAAATCGTTATCTCTTCGAATACCTTTGACATTGAATGAATATGCACGGCGCCTTATACATTGTATTATTATTTACATGAAGCTCACACAACCACTGAAATTGGTTTTGAGCATCGATAATCCATCCTTTCCCAACTTAACAAGTTACATGTTACAATGTACAGGTTTCTGTGCCTAACCGTGATTGCCTATGGTGACGATGACAGATTGAGCTGGCAACAGGGAAGTTTCCCTACCCAAAATGGAATAGCGTGTTTGACCAGTTGACCCAAGTGGTCAAGGGAGAACCTCCACAGCTAAGCAACTCTGAGGAACGACAGTTCTCGGCTAGCTTTATCAACTTCGTCAACAGCTGGTAAATAACGATGCACTTTGTTATACTCTTAACTGCCAATTTGTACTGTCACACATTTTCAAATAATTATAAACTTGCACGGTGTTGCGTTTCATTGTTGCTCGACATAGCATGCTTCACAAACCAGACATGAAAACTAACATAACCGTTAATTGACGTTGTGACCTTATTCATACCTTTAGTGGATATTCTTAGATTTTCTTTTTTAATGTTTAACTAATTTTCAATCTCAATTAACTCTTAAAATTCTTTCTTTTTTTCAAGCCTTACCAAGGATGAATCACGGAGACCAAAATACAGAGAGCTGCTGGTAAGTGTAAAGTTCTCTGTTAATTTTCATTTGAAATATGTGGGTTTCTTGAACGTCACTGATGGAGTTTTATGTTTCTGACCGTTTGCAGAAACATCCTTTCATACTGATGTACGAGAGCCGCTATGTGGATGTGGCTCTGTATTTCTGCAAGATCCTGGATCTGATGCCTCCTTCTCCTGTCTCACCCATGTATGTCGACTGACTTGTCGAAGGGTCTTTCAGAGAATCAGTACCAGGAAAAGGCCTTCCTCTTTCCCATCTCCCAATTTATTCCCTGTGCAATAAGTCTGTGCAAATTTCATTTATTCACACAGGGCCTGGAGATCTCAATCACAATGCAGCTAGTTAGTGTTTTGCGAATGTAGAATTCATTGTTCCTGGATATCCCTGTTTTTGTGCCCACCTCACTGGACTATCTGCTAGTTGTAAAGTGTCCTCACTTGGTGTGTATTCTATGTACCATTATGGGTTACTATGAGCTTTGTCTGAGTCAATGTTATTTAGGGCTATTGATTCTATAAATTGATTACTAAAGTTAACGTCAACCTATTGATTATTGAATAATGCTGCCAATTTAATGTATGTAAACAAATATTTAACGTACATCTTTCAGAAGTTTGCCAGGTTAAAAAACACGTTCGGCTTTCTTGGCGCAAGGTGTGTTAGAAAATTGCTTGTAACATGTTTTTAGCCTCGTCACTTTTCCTAAATGGATTGGGAAAAAATAAAACCTGCAATTCCAATATATTTTCATCAATATAAGCAAGAAAAAAGTGGTGTTAGCATGTGTTGCAAATTTAAATACTTCCAGTTGGCTGTTTTAAAATATTAACTATTAAGTTATTAACTACGTAAAGGTTGAGACTCAAAAGTTGGAAATATGCTGTGCAAGAAGTGAACACCTGAAAAGTCAATATTTGGTTTATGTATGATGATTAACTAGTTCAAATGTTTTTCTGCATACTTAAAGAATCACTGTCCATGAAACACCATATTATATTTTTCATTTTTGTTAATACCAAAAAAATCAGTTGTATAATTTTTAGTAATAAATCCACATTACATGGTAATTCCTAAGTTCGATTTGTGTACCATAACATACTAACTTTAAGCATGTGGTCGATTTTTTTACATTTAATTAAGATTAATCTTCCTATTTTGTGTTAATCTGGACCTTCCATACAGCAGTAAATCAGACCAAATATTTGAAAAATGTAATGTGTAAGGGTGTTGCAGCATCTTTGCTTAGTTGAACTAAGCTTATGCATTTTATCTATATAAGGCAAATTTTTAGGATATCATTTGTATAATAGGGTTTTAATAAAAGTAAAATTGTTTATTTCAGTCTATGTGAAATGCTGTATGCCTGTGTATTTTGCTTTATTCCCCTCTCTCACTGTGTCAGAAGTTTTTAAATATCACTATTGTTCTGTTGTCTAAATTATGTAATATTACTTTCAGGTTTAATGAAAATAAGAGTGCTTTTATTTTAAAACACGTGGAAGAGTTGCATTGGATGTGTTTCACTAACGCTAGAAAGATGGGTTGTATAATAATGATAATAAAACACAAAAAATAGATAATGTTTCATGTAAGATATTTGGATACTGTGAAATCCAATGAGTATTCTGCTTTGACATGGCTTTTAAAAATCTGCTCCAACGTTTAAGGCAAAGAAATGTATCAAACATGTAAAATGATGCTGCATTCTCTACATGTTTTTGTGTTGTAGATGTGAACTTGTTCTGAGCCCTGTCCATTAGAAACCTGTACAGTGCCTGCTTGGTTGTGTGCGTATGTTTTAGGCATATCGTGCAGCAGTCTTTGTACTGAACTGCATCTTTGGTTGGTTAAGTGGACTGACATTTGCAACAAATCTATCCACAGCAACGCCAGATATTCACTGTGTGTTCATTGCAGTTACATGTACTCTTCTACTGGCTTGTACATAGTGATGTAATAAAATTGGGAAATGGTTTAACTGATCTTGTAATCGTTTGATATTAAACACTTCACTGCTTGCAGGGGGCGTCACAGCAAGAAGGGCCCGGGTTCGAATCCTTGCTCGGCTGCTACTGTGTGGAGTTTGCATGTTCTCCCCGTGCCTCTGTGGGGTTTCCCCGGGCACTTTGGTTTCCTCCCACATTCCAAAGACACGCTCCTGCATAGGTTAATTGGCCTGTGCACTAAATTTCCCCTGGTTCCCAGTGATGGACTGGCATCCTATCATGGGTATAGCCCAGCCTTGCGCCCTGTGTCTGCCGGGATAGGCTCCAGCACCTTCAATGGTGCTGCTTTTTACTGACCACTTGGTGTGTTAGGCCTTTGGACCTTTACTTAGCAAACGTGATAAAACAAAAACTCAGTTGTGAAGCTCCACAAGATAAGAGAAATGTATCGTTGTGGGTCGAGCAAAGATATGTTGGTTTTCACGGCTCGATTCATGATGGTTGCTCTTCAGAGCTGTTCTTTCGGGATAGCTGTGTCGAGAGCTCGATACAGCTGTTTTAAAACATTGGAGAAGCCGTTCAGCACAACCGTGAACGTACGCAGTATAACGAAAGCCCATTGTTCAGATTTTGGCAAAACTGGTTTGCCACTGAACAATGAACAATATTGAAAGCGATGCCATGTGGATATGTCCATTGTGCTGGCGGAAGTACTGTATAACGATAGGAAACAAAATACTGTAGTAGAGGGTTAGCTCCGTGGAAACGGTGATGAATTGTATGATTATAGCGTATGTAAACTTGAGAATTCAATGAGTTGTGTGCATGTAGTATATTTATATCTATTCATTCCAAGCCCGTTTTTAAAGGGTAAAGATGCAGCGCGTTAAAATAGTGAATTACCCATATTTTACCTCCATACACACGATATGTCTAACTGGTGTACCCATTTATACTGCCCTGGAGAAACTGCATTGCTTCAACTGCCGCGCCAGGCCCTACGGAGATCGAGAATATGCACCTGGATTGCCAGTCTCATCCTAATCGTACCATGGGGGTCAAGGTAGAAGCGTTCACGTCGCGATCCCTGTCAGGTTAATACTTGGTATTGCCTGCGAATTCTACCAAACACTTCGAGGCCGAGCTGAAAGACAACGATGTCCAGAGGCTGACCATCGTGCTTCGAAGAATCGCAAAGAAGAAGATCGTACCATGACATCCCATTTTTATATAACATACAATATATAAAATTATATTTACTATTACAGAATAATCTCTTTGCCCCCTCTTGACAATAATCAATACACTCGTAACTCATGCACAGATCTATAATGAGAAATATTTGGGTGAAGTCACTCGGATGGAGGAGGAGAGCAATTTTCTGTAATTGAAATGCAGGTGGCAAGGTAAAATGTAATTACGGTCACAATAATGAACTTTTGCTGAAAATGTTGTTTTGGAATTAACTTTGTATTCTGTAGTTAACTCAAATTTGTGTCAAAAGCCTACAATTACATGCGAGCGTGTACTGCTTGTTCTTATTTTCAATTCAACTTTGTTTATTCTCTGCGTAAACACTTGTTCACGTTAAAGGGCATCTTGGTGTTTAACATCGCTTGGAATGGCTCCGCTTATAATTAGGATTCAAATTACTTTGTTGTTTCCGCTTTAATCTGGATTACTAGCTTCCTTTCGGGAGCCACAAGAGTAACGGTGCAGCCCTGCAATCGCGTCTGCCGCTGCTGACATAGCCACCACAAGAGCCTGCTCCATAGAGCCCCTCGAGATCAGGGTTTCTCAACCTGTTGCACCTCAAGGCCCACTCGGGTCTGGTCTCCACGGACCAATAGGTGGGGCTTGCAGCCGACTGATGGGCTGAGAGAATGGCTGCTCTAGTTGATATCCCAGTAACCATGCCACCGTTGCATCAACCTTGGCACGATGTTGGAACCATTGGCCCAGGATATTACCACTGACAAAAGTTCCCATACAACGACGTTTGCTAAATATATATATAAAGTAAAAAAGCGCAGCCCTGCAACTCCTCGCTCATGCCACTGCTGGCGGAAGGGCTTCCTGCAGAGGGCAATCTCGAGAGTATTTCTCCAACTATTCCACTTTGAGCAGCTGTCGTGGAAAATGTGGGAGCACCCACACTTTACTCCACCATAAATGACCTGCCGATCGACTAACTCTGGTCTATACATTTACACTCTTGGGTGGACAGAAGTTCGAGGATTTGAGAAACGTCCTCTATCGTTTTTGAGAAACTTGCAGCATTGTTTCAGCTGCCACAGTGGGAGAGTGAAGTCAGTTGTGGAAACCGTGACACCACGACAGCTTCCCTATAGGGGGCAGTAACGCTCCGTATGTGACACTAAGACTAGGAGTCTTGAGCACTTTCCCAAACTACGCTTGCTGGGTGAATGTACAATACGTTATGTGGATGTACTTTATACACATGCTCTTACAATTCAGGACATTTGCACAATCCAAGCTGTGAATTGGATAAGCTAGAACGATTTTTATACTCTGCCAGCAATGCATTGTGTTTCACGACCTTTCAGTGTATTCGAAGCAGCCGTAATCATTTAATTGTTGTTGCTCTGGTTTTGATTAATTGTTTTTTTTCTGTCGTTGTTGACGTGCCGTTCTCTCCGCGGCCCTTGTGCAGCGCTTTGTGACCCTCGGGTGAAAGGCGCTCAATAAAATGCTATTATTATTATGGAAGGTAGCACGGCTTATTTTAACAATGTCATCATTCGATATAACAGTATGTTTTTGTTCCTGCGAAATTTTGTTTTACATTTTTGGAATGGGGTGGCATATTGTTTTGAACCTTGTAATTTTTATCAAATTACGTCCATAACACGTATTTGACAGACGTAGTACCGGCCCAACCACCTGTGAATGTGGAGAAGCAGACCATACTATGGAACACTGCCTTGTCTGTGCTCTACTACCCAACCTCTGCAGCTCAAAAGACCTTGCGGAGTTCAATGAAAATGCAAGGGGCTGTGTAAGAAAATGGGAAACTGTAATTTAACATCGCGCTTCGAAGAATCGCAAAGAAGAAGAAGAAGACAGACGTAGTCTGCACGTATAATCAGATGAAGCACCTGTTGCCGTTGAGAGGCATGATCTAATGACATCTGCTATTAAAGCTCAAGGAGTTATCCTCATGAAGAGCCAGAACTTTGAGCAGTCTGAGAAGTGACACCGTCTTTGCCACATGGCCAGTGATATTTAAAAGGCAGCCTCGTGTTCCCTGTCGCCTTACAAGGTAAGACTTCATGAGTCTCCCGCTAAGCTGGCTAATTGGAACAGAGCAATGGAGGGATGTCACATTTACACGACACTACGGCCAAGCGAGTAGCCCAGTTTCGTTTGTGTAGGGGTTATGTTTCCAACGTACTAAATTATACCAAGTGCCGCCGTATTTTGTGCATTATATTTCGGGGAGAAAAAAAAACCCCCAGTGTATTCCCAAATGTATTTGATATAACAAAAGGTTTAAATTTGAGACCAATTACACGAATGAAGTGATCATTTGGACCAGGTGTAAGTGCTGCAATTTGGCATAATGATGCTAGAAACGTGCATGATTATGTGTCAAAGGGGTTGAAGCCCTTCAGACCGATGTTACACCCATACACATGCAGCATTGGCATGATCTGCTCGCAGAGGCAAACCGAACTGGGTTTATTATCTACCTGTGGAGGGGGCAGTGTGAGCAGCTTCCAAGCAGTCGCTGTAGAGTTGTTTGCTTAAAGACATCATATCTTAACAGATAGGATCTAAAAACAATATGTGACGTGGAACTTGGTCTAACTGGACTGGTTTTAAACGAAAGTCCCTTTTGGTGCCTAAACAGTGGCAACCGATGTTAAAAGGAGCCACATCCAAGTTGCGTTTTCACGTTTCAAGCAGTGAGTAACATTGCCTCCAGAGAGCTCCCATCGGATTTGTTTACTTAGTCCACGACATAAAGCACCTGCTTATTAAGCGTGTGCGTTAATCTGGCCTGACATATGTTGGTCAATTGCCATGTTCTGCTCCCAGGGTCTTGTAAAATGCCCAGCATCACTGACCACATAAGAAGGGCAGGTGCCGTGATAACGCCTGAACATGATCCCCTGTGTTGGAGCCGTACCAAATGCAACAATGGCCAAGAATATCTTCTTGGTCCTTTGCTATTCATGACATGAGAATGATTTGTTGTTAACAAGACAAAACGTGCCACGTGCTGCTGGTACTGTATATCTTATACATTCATGTGGGGAGAGCTAGTACAACGGTTAGCACGCTGCTCTACAAACCGGGCAACCCGGGTTCGATTCCCGATCACGGTCAACAGTGGTGTCGATTTTCGGAATCGCTCCTGGGCCTCCCCTTCTCTTGGTCGACTCAGCCTCAAATGAGTACCTTGTGCGGTTTGTAAATTTCGCCACTCGGGAGACAAAGGCGTGGCGCTGGCCACCCACCCCTCGTGTGCCGTGCTGAAGGTTGCACGTTCTCACTAACAGCACTTCGCACTACAGTTTGTTAAGGCTAAACTGCAGCTTTATGTATATATGCAATTGCTGAGATTACAAAAATTATAGGGATGCTACCGTGATATAAAGATGTGCACACTAATCCTTAAAAAAACCACGAAATTATCCACAAAGTATCATAGGGGCGCATGATTGCCGTACAATTGTGGAGGCCCTTCTGCCAACAGTGGCGTGAGCAAGTGATCGACGGACTTTGCACTTTCTGTGTAATGTAATGTTTCGGACAACGCTGTTGGGTCACTATAACTCATAAACTAATTTTAATAATATGTTTTATAAACAACGTACATCTTCTACACGCTGCTAATGCCTTTTAATCCTACTGGATACTATCGACGTCCTGTACTCGCCACAAGACATCCTTAAAATGTGCTTGTGTTGCACAGATGCCACAACTGTCCCTTGAACCTTTATTAGGTCTGACAGCTGTTGGCGACAAATACTTTAAAATAGAAGTGACATTAAGAAGATGCATGACTTGGAAGATATTCCTGACCCAGAACCTTCTGTCATTCTTTCCACTTCTCGTCTTAATTTTCTGAACCTTATAATTTTCCTGAACTTACACGACCTATTCTTGATAAGGGCCTATATTCTGCCTTTGATAATATAGCCATGTTGGAGCTCTCAAACACGTAGCTGTTCCTACCCATATAACAGGCAGTTTAAAGTGTGTATTTTTAGACTTGTTTTTATTTACTTGGCACAGCCAGGTAGTATTAGATACATGGCTGATATTTAAAGCATAGAGTGGCGGTGCATTCGTTAGCACACTTCCCTATAAACCAGCGTATTTGGTGATGGTGCTTTAGGAGTGATGCACAAGCATATTACAGGCTCCGTTTTGGGCAATAACCTTTGTCAAGTGCTCTGAAGAAGGGTTATTTTTACTAAACGTCGCCTATGATATATGTTTAATTTTCAAGTAGTGTTATTGACGAATTATTTGGACGTTTTAGAAACGGAGTGATATCGTCAGTATTGAGTGATATCTGCACCAGTCTTGGGCCTCCTTTTCACCAACCCATAAAGCAGCATGACAAAGACGCATTCATCCATCAGTGGATTGTCAAAGGGCTATAAGTCATTGTTGTATGTCTATGCGGATACAGTATATGTGGCTAATGTCTCCTGGGCTACTGCACCCTTTTCATCAAATGAGGCGACATTTGAACGATTATGATAAGTTCTGTTTGTTGGTAAAGGATAAATGAACTCCCTTTTTAAAAAAAATACTCGTTAATTAATTGACCGATAACATCCGATGATATAGGAAGCAGTGTGTGGCAATATGGCGCCGACAAACCGCCTGGCTGCCTCCTCCGCCTCTCTGTGCTTTCCTCGCGCCTCTGAGTCGTTTTCTTGTCGAATGAGTACCTTTGACAGTGAATGAATATGTGCGCGTTATAAATGTAAAATTATCCATCCATCCATTTTCTAAACCGCTTGTCCTGGTGAGGGTCGCGGTGGCAGCAGTCCAAGGAGAGTGGACCAGACATCCCTTTCCTCAGCAACAGGGATGTCTGGTATTAAAGTATTATTCATTCATTGTCAGAAACCGGTCAATCCTGTCCATGGTTGCGGTGAGCCGGAGCCTATCCAGGCAGACACAGGGCGCAAGGCAAGGCTATACCCATAATGGGACGCCAGTAATTCACAAAACATTTGTCAATAACACTGCCTTGACAATAAATGTATATACCAGTAATAGGACACGTTTTGAGCAATGGGCCTTCTTCATGGCACATAACAAATGTTTTCGCTTTGAAGAAAGGTCACTTCCTGAAGCGTTTATGTTACCTGTTTTTCTGTTATATGTTTCCTTTTAAGGCAGTGTTATTGACGACTGTGTTGCGGTGTTTTTGTTAATTGTGCACCACCTCCAACAACACGGGTCTCATTCATTCCTGTTGTTCATTTTAGTGGCAGGAAATATTTGTTGAAACAACGAATTGGAAATATTTGTTGAAACAACGAATTGGAAATATTTGTTGAAACAACGAATTTGAAATGTTTGAAATCCGTTGAGATTTTCAGCCATATGACTGCCGCGTTCGTATATTAATACCGCCAAAGGATACCTTCTGTGCTCACATTTCGTATGTCCTTGTGAATGCGTAACCTTCTCAACAGCAGCCCAGTGCCTTCATCTAAAGTTGGCCATATGGACTCAAACCACTTGACCGGAGCTAAATTATATTACGAGCGCAAGCCACTCCTGCTCCGTATTAAATCAAATTTGGTTAAACTGTGAAGACTACACGCGTGTGCTTCAATGCGTGCGGTCTGTGTTCCCGGCATATACTGGATTACAAGTGGTGCCAGTTGCCAAGACGTGAATAGTTTTCTATTGATAGAACATACTTTAAGTTGGTATTCCAACGTTTCTTCTTTGCCTCTTTTTTCCTTATTCATTGACAATGTATGGGTTAATGATGCATGTTTTCAGGGCTTGATTCATGATGGTTGCTCTTCAGAGCTGTTCTGTCGGGACAGCCGTGTCGAGCGATCTCCATCTCTCCCTCGCGACGTTTCGAGATGGAGATCGCTCGACACGGCTGTCCCGAAAGAACAGCTCTGAAGAGCAACGATCAATGTGTGGTTAGTCTCAAAGCTAGATTTATTTAAAGGTAACCAGAGGCTGCAGGGAAAAAAATCCTGCTCGCAGTTCTCAGAGTGTTGTAGCCCACCTGATGCGGTCTTGTTGAAGAAAGCTATTCTTAAAACCAGCATTATCTTCAATACAATTACTATCTCTGTATCCCGAAACGTGCCATCCTATTCTAACACAACAGAATTATTACTTCTAAAACCTTGCTTGACCTCTCGTTTGTTTCCCTACAAGTAGGCTCCGAAATGCCAAGCTCTGAGAAGTGGCGTGTGAGCGATAGCTGTTTATAAATTGCAGACAGCTGTCCACGGTCTTTGTTTAGGAGTCCGGTTCTGCTTGTAGAGCCTAACCCTGTGGAGCACGAGTTAAGATTACAGTTAATTTTACAGCCCTTTTGTCAAGCCAGTGTTGAACGACCCCAAGGTCCGATATCACCTGTTACTTATGTCGCAGTTACCACTGCAGAAAAGTAACCCTTTGTGCAGCATGATATAAATTTGGAATGATAAAAAATATCACCAGTGCAACTCGTTGTTAACGTCATGAACTGTGCACTCCATGCACTATTTATATCGATCACATTTGGTTTTGTTTTGCATTTCGAGACTTCCTTGGCTGTACCAAATCATCATCATCATCATCACTTTGAAAGTGTTTGGAGCAATCCAAACATTATGCAGTGAGAGTTTTCGACTTTTATTACAACAGACATGAACATGAAACCTAGACCCTGGTCAAATGTGAGTAACTTGTACCAAGTACTGCACTGGTAAATTTCCTTTTTCGTGTGTTCTTTTAGCTTAAAATTTAGTTTTGAAACACAAATTCAGCAGGCGAGGGTTCAACGGCTCAGTTTCATTTCCCTGCGGTAGTGGTTTGGATTTTATCGTTGTGGTTGGAGCACCAAAGGGCAGGAAACGGCGTACAGCAGTGGAACGATAAGGGTTAACAGGTCACAGGCCATAGGGAGCTGGAGGCCGTGCGGAGTTGTCTGCGATGTGATCGTATTCCGCTGGCAAAGCAAGTCGTGGCAACACATCACACGTGTCTTTAACTTCAGCAACCAAGCGAGTGCGTGGTGCTTGACATATGGGGACCTTGGCCTCCCACAAGTGGTGGCAGCTATTGACTGAAGTGGTATCAACATCATTTTTGAAACGGTTTACAAATCAACATGGCTGGTTTGTTAGACAAGGCGTTAACATGGGGTGTAAAATAAGTGGCCATGAGAGACTCGGCATGTGCCCTGTTATTATTTGTGTTCTCAGTTGAGTTTTTGTTACAGGGCTCAGTTTTTCTTGGATTGTTTTTCAAACGCAGACCGCCGCCTTCATGCCTCGATTCTACCAGGGAAATATTTTCTGGAGCCCAATCCCAGGCAGATCTAACTAACATCAAGTCCAGATTAGAGACGATATCCTCCGAGTGTGATGTAATGTGCATAGAGTAATAATAATCACGCATGACTACGGCACTGAATTGCAATTCATTATCAGCATCTTTATTTAAAATTCACAATACAGGTCTCAACGCAAAACTTCCATGAAACATATATTCCCTGGCGTTGAGTGTCACTCATCACCTGAAAATGCTTCCAACGTGGGAGGCGAAACGTCGCAAAAGAGAGAGGGAGAGCGCTCGACACGGCTATCCTAAAAGAACGACTTTGAAAAGCAACCATCACTGGCTACGTTAGTTTCATGCTTACTAATAGCTAGAGCGGCATAGCGGGTGTCGAACCACGAACCCTGAAACAAGCAAAGAACGGACTACCATTGCCAATGAGCAACACTTTCACACTGGTAGATTATTTTCCCAATCCCCAGTACATATTTTTAATTAATATATTATTTTCTTCAATCTACTGGAAACAGGCTTGCGAAGTTCAATATTTTCTGTCTGATGTATGATATTTTTTTCTTAGCCCAATTTGTTAAGAATTGTTATTCCACACCATATATTATACGTTGCCGTACAATGACATTTGAGAATTTATAACACAACACCAAGCCATGGTTTTGTTCAGTGGGATTCATGCGCTTGCAGACTGAGTCGGTCGTACAGAAGGAAACCAAAATTAGACCATTTCCAAAAGCAGAAATCCACCTGTTTATTACTTTAAGACTGCGCTTCCTAAGTTGGCTATAAGAATTCGACACTGAAATTGATAGCAGTTAAACAGAGCATGCCCTTCTGGGTGGTTCAGTCTTGCAATCTGTTCGCTTCGGCTAGTGAGCTGTTGGGTGGTCTGTTCTTTTCTTAGAATACCTCAGGCATTTGTTCAGGAACAATGCCATTTGTCATTAGTGCCACGTGAGAATTTCTCTTTTTAAATATTTTTTTGCCATTTTATTTCAATCGTGTTAACGGTATCGTCATGAACCAAAGCATAATTTCATATCTCTTGCAGTCAAGTGCGAAGACTCACGGAAGTTGATATGATAGCTACATCTGAGATCCTTTCGCGTGATCTGTGACCTGTGTTCCGCACAGTGGGTCATAACTTTCCACCTCAACTGACCAGTGGGTGCAGTATGGGGAAGACCTTGATCCTACATTGGATTAATTGAAAAGGGGGGCGGCACGGTGGCGCGGTGAGTAGCGCTGCCGCCTCAAAGCAAGAAGCTCCCGGGTTCGATTCCCGGCTCGGGTGCATTTCTATGTGGAGTTAGCATGTTCTCCCCGTGTCCGTGTGGGTTTTCGGCCGGGCACTCTGGTTCCTTCCCAC
>JAZEWU010000034.1:1227197-1244240 GCA_036362915.1 Geotria australis | reverse complement strand
CTGAGAAGCTGTTTTCCACGTTTGATTCTTATATGCATTTTAGATGTTCGGTCTGTCAATGCATTGATGTAGGTTTTCATTGCTCGGTGTATGAGAATTGCTCTCAAGAGCTGTTCTTTCCTGATAGTCGTGTCGAGCGTTCCTCCTCTCTCCTTCGCATCATCATCCTAGCCTGATGATGCCTCCAACGTGGGTGGCAAAATGTCGCGATGGAAAGACGACAAACACTCGACATGGCTATGCCGAAACAACAGCTCGAGCAATTCTCAGTCAGTTAACGCTCACTAAAAGCAGGTACAAAGTTTCTGGTTTTCCTTTGTAACTAACCTTGTTATTTTGAGGGAGAATATACATGAACAATCTGGATTTAAATAGTGCTGCCAGGGCTGCTCTCAAATTCCCGTTGCTTCACTTGAGAGCGGGTAGAGTGAAGGTGATCCTCATGTAGGAACTTCTGTTAACGTGTGTTAGAGGCTCAAATGAGGTCAACACCACACACGCATGTACTGGATTGGCACGTTTCTTAGGCCATGACACGCTAACAGCGACAGCAACTCATTATTAATTTTACTGCATCAGTAGATGTCTAGGAGACAGTGTTAAGCCAAATGCGCAAGGTCTTCTGGAATGCTGCTGTTAGAATTGTTTTGGACTTTCTATGTTGCTGTTGCTTTGTTGTTGTTGTTTGGCATAAAAGCTGCTGATTGAGCATCTACTCAGTGCACTGGCAGATTAGTTAAATTCAAAAACTATAAAAAATAATACCTTGATATTTTATGGTGATTTTTTTATGGTTTTATTAGGAATGGATGTCTGGCATAAATCTGTTATCATGCTACGTATCAATTGCATTTAATATGCGTTATATTGGTATTACCCAGCCCCATTGATTTCAAGCGCTGAAGTGACTGCTAATTGTTTTATGAAAATTTCAATTTGTATGCCGTCTCTAGCAATGTTGGTCAAAACCACTGGCCTCGTACTGCAATTACACAACATGTTTCAAAAATGCCCAAAAATGTGCATGCTAACAGTTAAGATATGCTGCACGTCTGTATTTAACGTCTTAATACAACCTGAGCAGCCATAAAATCTATTCCACTGAATACTGCCAGCGTCTATGGGGGTGTCGAGCTTGGGCTATTTTAGAAACTGCTCAGCGAAGCATTTTACCAGTGCAAGAATTGATGACCCTGTCCTTTTTTTAACACAATATCTCAGTAGAAAGAAATCCCCTTGGCCCAGCCTACACATCTCAGAAGGTATATAAGCCTCTCTCACAAGCGACTCTTCGAGATCCGTGGTGGCTTCCTTGCAAAGGTGAGTTTATTGTACAAAGCCAAATTGCATCGATATTCAACATCCCACTGAGTGCAATGATTTTATTTTGAATTTCATTTTCGAAATTTGCTGTATTAACACTTAATATTGTATTAACACTTAATATTGTATTTTTTTTTTTCCCCCAAGGGTTTTCAAGTATCTGCTGTGATACAGAGAAGCCCTCCAACGTATGTATATGTGAAGTGTGCTTACCCATTGTTTTTGGTTTTGATAACTAAGGGCATCATCATTGCCAGCTCATTCTAAGAGTGCAATCGTGTTAATGATATTGCGGTGATAATAGCCAAAAGTGCTGTCGGCATTTTACTTCTACAAACAGTCCAAAATAATTTAACTGTTTGCAAATTCTTGCAGAGTATATTGCTTTGGCCCTGTAGAAGCGTCAGCGTTTGCATTTCTGGTACAGATTGGATCTGCATGGCACCCGATTGGAGCTACATCTCAGGATGCTGTATAAAAACCAGGACCATCTATCTATGGAGATGAGGCATATCTTCCTTTCATTTAGAGAAAGAGTCAACCATAGCTTGGGACAGGCAGTGGGTGATTTTTATATAAAATGTCAGACTAGAGGCTCGTATCGATTGTTTTTTTAAATTGCATTCGTGTAAACTTTGGGTGAGATGTTAAGGATATTATTCCTGCCAATAATTTACAGATATTAAATAATGCACGCTAAAAGTTTTCGAGAAATATAATAAACATAATAATGTCATCCTTTTGCTAGGTTTTGAGCGCAATTGCCATCACTAACCTCACTAATGATAAGACCCAACACAATACAATCATTAGCCTCATTGTGGAAAATATAAGTAAATATTCACACAATACACGTCCACCAACTTGTCGCAGTTCCCCAGCGTTAGTTTAAACAATCTTGACTGCTGATGAGAGACTGAATGTTGAGACTTGTATTATTAACAAACATAGTAAAAAAAACATATTGTGTGCTTATTTTATTTTTTCATGTCAGCATTTCATATAAAACACTAACGAAATGACTGGTAAATAATAATCATGGTATTTCCTTCCTCGTTGCAACATTCGTTATTTGGCACGATGTCCGATGATCCTAAAGAAGCACGTGGAGTGAAATGTCAAACATACCGACGAACACGTGGAGCAATGTGACAATGCATCGGACAACCGTACAGCGGAACCGCGAAAACGCGCGCAGCCGTTGATAGATGTTTTTCTTTCTCAATCCCTGAACACCTGCAGACCAGCCAAGATGGGAGACCTCAGCGAATTTGGGAAGGCCGCTCCCTTCCTGCGGAAGTCTGAGAAGGAGCGTCTGGAAGCGCAGACTCGCCCCTTCGACATGAAGAAGCAGTGCTTTGTCTCTGACCCAAAGATTGAGTTCGTCAAGGCAACCATCAAGAGCAGCGAGGGTGGCAAAGTCACCGCTGATACTGAAGATGGCCGGGTAAAATTGGCACTTGTCTCTCTCTGAAGTTGAATGAACACTGTTTTTAAATGTGATTTGAGTGGTTGGAAATCAAAGATGTGGGGGTATTTTGACTTGAAGAAGTCAAAGAAAAACAAGTTGCTGCCTCCATGAAACTTTGTAATAAAATGCAATGCAGAACTTGAATACTGTATCATCGGTACTGGGCATGCATTAATTTAAACATATTTTGCATACCTTAGCTTATACTAAAATTAAAACATGAACGTGGATTTTACATTGTGAGGGAATCTGCTCAGTATACTGCACTTATATTTCGATACGTTGGCTGTTGTTTTTGTTATTGTTAACTGTAGCAATGTTTTCAACCCTGCAGACCGTGACAGTCAAGGAGGACCAGGTCCATCAGATGAATCCTCCCAAGTTCGACAAAATGGAGGACATGGCAATGATGACCTTTTTGAACGAACCATCTGTGCTGTTCAACCTGAAGGAAAGATACGCAGCCTGGATGATCTACGTAAGCCACCGCGCTCCATGTTCTGTGCACGCACACAATACGGTGTTGTTGATTGTAACATGGGTGGCCCCCTATGCCGGTATTCCGAGGATTGTCGTTGGGTTTAAAGTAGCCATCCTGGGAAATATCTAAGTCTGCTGGGACCGTTAAGGCATTCTTATCCCACAACATGTCCCGGTTTCGTAACTCAAAGCTGGCGCAGTGAGTGGCGCTGCCGCCTCACAGCAAGAATGCCCCTGGTTCGATTCCCGGCTCGGGTGCCTTTCTGCGTGGATTTTACACGTTCTCTCCTTGTCCCTGTGGGTTTTCGCCGGGTACTCCGATGTCCTCCCACAGTCAACACGGTGCCCTATAATGAACTGGCGTCCCATCCAGGGTATAGCCCAAGTTATCCGCTAACTTGCTTACCCCTTTCCCACTAGACAACTGTTTAAAAGAGCGACATCGCTCGTTATGTGTGCAGACCTACTCGGGGCTCTTCTGCGTCACCGTGAACCCATACAAATGGCTCCCGGTGTACGACCCGCAAGTCGTGGCTGGATACAGAGGGAAGAAGCGGCAGGAGGCTCCTCCCCACATCTTCTCCATCTCTGACAACGCCTATCAGTTCATGTTGACTGGTACGCGCAACACACACTCACTCAGTCGACCACTCGCTCGTTGTGCCGACGTGCGCAAGCGCTTCTGGGTGGTCGAGTTAAACTGTCAAACGTAAACTGCGCACCGTTAGAAAAGAGAATATTTGTAACGTGAGGTTTAATTTTCATGCATTTTTAAATGACAGCTTACTTTAAATGCTGCTGCATCGGTTGATTGGCCTGAGGACTAAAATTGACCCCAGTGTCCTGTGATGGACTGGCATCCCGTCCTGAGACATCCAGGCTTTGAAATGAAAAGTAGTTTTTTTTCTATAATGTATCCTAAATTTAGTGGGATGTCTATAAATCAAATTGCTCTGTACTCTATATAGTGTGATTACGATTGCATTTAAATATTTTTTATTTTATAATGATGTGCATTAAATACACGGTCACTTCTATCTCTTGCAGATAGAGAAAATCAGTCCATCCTCATCACGTAAGTCTTTTCAAACATATTTGAGATAATTAATTCCGACAAAAATAATACAAATTCCGCACGAATGAATAACAATTTCTTAAAATCAAAAATATATATTCATAACAAACAACGTTTTAGGCAATGGCCCTTTTTCATAGCACATGCATTGAGTCTTAGTTATTGGTGCTTGTGCACCATTGCCAATGGCAGTATCACTGAATATTGGTTTTTATTCTGTCGATGCTTAGCGCTGTGACATACTTTCTTCGGTGTATTAGTACACGGGACCATCCGTAGGAAATGTAACTCTTGGAAGGCCGGAAACGCAGCTTCTAATGCATCGCGACCGTTTTTGAAATGTGCCGTACCCAGCGGAGAATCCGGTGCAGGGAAGACTGTCAACACGAAGAGGGTCATCCAGTACTTCGCAACAATTGCGGCCCTGGGCGATGCGACCAAGAAGAAGGAAGAGAGCAAGAAGGTAGTGCATCCTTTTCCACGTTTTGATAGTCCGTTTATTATGTAGATTTTTACAGTTCAGTCTCTTGATTTCGCAACAGGCTTCAGACGAACATTACTTGTGTTAATAGCAAAAACAGCAACTGCCGTTTGCCACTAAGTAGCACCTTGAGGCCACGCAGTTTCGAAGGCTCGCTGACAGGAGGTCATGGGCCAGACCCAGGTGCCTCGGACTGACTGACTGAGATGACTGGCTGGGACCACCACCTCTGTGCTCCCTGCCGTGCACGTGAAGGCTGGCTCATTGAGCATGTACACTACCAGCAAGAGATACATTCTTGAACACTGCAGGAGATGCTGAGAAAGCTAAGGTGCTATCATTTGCGACATTTATATGTCCATGTTAACAACATGCACCACGCAGATCAGCTGAGGTAGCTACAACACGGTCCAGTCTATATCAGAGTTAGATGCTTCTAACCTGCTTAATTACAATGAGGGGGTAGTAATGTGTGGTACTGAGGAGTAGGAGAGGCTTACCTCATCACTTGGTCCTGGGCTCGATGTGGGCTCCCTGTGGATGTTACTGTGGGTGATTACTCCCTGCAAGTCACTGGAAATCCATCAGTTCACACAATGATTTGCAGCGGTGGTGCTGGCCTATTACGGGCCCTTAACGGACATTATATTTTTACAAGGGACTATCCTCCTTCAAGCTATGAACTCCGAGTAAACTCGAATTCGATTCGATTCTTGGAAGCGTTATGGTTATATGACAGTTTCCCATTGCAACGAGTTCTTCTTTAGTTGCAGACAGCCCTTCAATATTTAGAGATATAATAGTCAGTTCTGGCCTTAAAGGCGGGCATTGGCCTCTCTTCTTGCTCCAAACTGAAGAGCTTCTGGGATCTGTTGCGCTTCTGGACATCGTTGTCTTTCAGCTCGGCTTTGAAGTGTTTGGTAGAATTTGCAGGTAATTCCAAGTATTACTTGACAGGGATCGCGACGTGAACGCTTCTTCCTTGATCCCCCATAGTGAACTGATAGAAGAGATACAGACGACATCTAGATGTCTAGCGAGATGAGAGAAACGTAGACAAAATACAGAGATGTAGTGAGATGAGCGGCAAGAGCTGCAGACAAGATAGAGATGAGCGAGATTTCATTATCTCTCACGTTACGTGTCTTTTTTTTACGCTGACTGAGGATCCGGATTTAAGCTGATATTCGACGCACTGCTAGTCTTTCATGAATCCAGGGCATCTGGAACTGCTTCTTGCCCCTAAACTTTCACTTAGTTTGCATATCATCATCACCACCGCTGCTCTTTCCCCCAAAGCCAAATGCTGTGTGTGGTTTGGTTTCACTCGACAGGGTACCCTTGAGGATCAAATCGTTGAGGCCAACCCCTTGATGGAAGCTTTTGGTAACGCCAAGACCGTGAGAAACGACAACTCGTCACGTTTTGTAAGTGAGAAATCTTCTGCAGACTTTGCTGCTGTATTTTTTTTTACGCCCCAACGCAACAAACCAGATTAGGTCGCTAAATCTGCCTCGTTCTCTCACAGGGCAAGTTCATCAGAATCCACTTTGGTGCCACAGGAAAACTATCATCTGCAGATATTGAAACTTGTAAGTTTACAAAAACACGCTTACGGATACAAATACTTTTTGTGGGTTAGTCATTACGGTAGTTTCTACAAATGTGCAATAGAGTGATGGGCTTTAATGTACAGTATAGCCATTGTGTTCAGAGACGGTAAGAATTGTGAAATAAAAATGTGCGATTTACTATTTGATTACATTCCCCAAAACTGCAATCAAATAATGTGCTTAAAATGTGTCACGTCTGTTGCATGCGTTACGAGGGCGAGTGCAATGTTTTTTTTAACTTCCAACTGCCAGGCAGCCTGCACAAGTTGTACTTGATTTATATAAATCATTTGCTGTGCTCCAAAGCGTTGACTGCATTATTTTATGTATATGTTTTATCTTATCTCAGGTTTAAATGCATTATTATAAACAGATAGCTAAGTGATACTGGCTGCATACTTACCTGTCATGAGGATATAACAGTATCGTCTTGCTTGTTTAGACCATGTCTTCGCCAAATGATGCCCTAGTTGGAAAAAACAAATGCGAGTATTAATATATATTTGGTAGATATGAAAACAGTAATCTTCATCAATGCGATTGTAGTGATTTGAGTTCAACTATTATTTTCAGATCTGCTGGAGAAATCTCGAGTAACATTCCAGCTTCCAACTGAAAGGAACTACCACATCTTCTACCAAATTGAATCTCAAAAGAAGCCAGAGCTTTTGGGTAAGTTTTCACGAGAGCTTTGCTTTTCATTAGATTTTCATGGGTCAAAAAACCTACGCATGTGTCATGGTTTGACCTTTTGTCAAGACACACTCGTATAATATCTCTCACCTTCACGAGTTTATTGCCTGCGACACGCTCATCCCAGTTTGTTTCGTGTGTCTTCACAGAAATGCTGCTCATCACCAACAACCCTTATGACTACACCTTCATCAGCCAGGGTGAAATCACCGTGCCCTCCATCGATGATGGGGATGAATTAATGGCTACCGACGTGAGTCTTATCACCCGAGTCTTAAATTAACATCGGATTCATTTGTAATTGATGAAGGTTTTCACGGCTCGAATCCAATGATGGTTGCTCTTTAGAGCTGTGGAAGTCTTACTCTGTCGATGTCATGTAGTCGGCATTTTTTTGTTTTTTTAACAACTGTGAACGTCACACGTACAATTGCGAAAGTCCCACACTTTCATTATTACACGTATGTCTTCCTATGTTTGTCATGTGCAGAGTGCCATTGAAATTCTGGGCTTCACTAACGATGAGAAACTGAGCATCTACAAAGTGACTGGTGCTCTCATGCACTACGGCAACATGAAGTTCAAGCAGAAACAGCGCGAGGAGCAGGCTGAGCCCGACGGCACGGAAGGTATCGTGACCGTGTGCAGGATCATGCTTCCCCCATGGCATAATCATACCAACTTAGCCACTGTATAAATACAATCAGTGACTGCATGTTCAATGAAGGGATGTCTCTGTGGGCGGTAAGGTGGCGCGGTGAGTAGTACTGCCGCCTAACAGCAAGAAGGTCCCGGCTTTGAATCCCGGCTTGGGGGCCTTTCTCCCTGGAGTTTACATGTTCTCCCCGTGTCCGCGTGTGTTTTCGCCGGGCACTCCGGTTTCCTCCCCCAGTTCAAAGACATTATGCTGCGTAGGTTAATTGGCCTGCGGACTAAATATCTCCCAGTGCCCTGTGATAGACTAGCGTCGCATACTGGGTATAGCCTTGTCTTGCGCCCTTTGTCTGCCGGGATAGGCTCTGGTTCACCACGACCCTGTACAGGATTAAGTGGTTTCTGATAATGGATGGATGTCTCCGTGTTTTGTTTAGATGCCGACAAAGCGGCCTACCTCATGGGCCTCAACTCTGCAGATCTCCTCAAGGGTCTCTGCTACCCCAGGGTCAAAGTCGGAAATGAATATGTGACCAAAGGTCAAACTGTCCAGCAGGTACGATACCATTCGACGCTATTATGTTGTGGACAGTAGAATAGGTGGTAACCCTAGATTGAATAACTTAACTTATTATATCGATGTATAGAGTTTGAGTGGTGTAACCATACCCACGTGAGTACAATTTTTTTATCTTTAATTACTCCATATTATTACTACATGTGCAGGGATAATCAATATATACGACAATTGCCAAACATCCTAATGCAGAAACCTGACAAAAAGACTCTTGAGATTTGTTGAATATTTAACAGATGTAAAAAATACTACAGTATTAGAAACATGTATACAATATGGCTCATCAAAGGAGGGATTTTTTGCCTGTGTAGGTACACAACTCGGTGGGCGCCCTGGCAAGATCGGTGTTTGAGAAGATGTTCCTCTGGATGGTTATCCGGATCAATGAGACCCTTGCCACCAAACTTGCAAGGCAGCACTTCATCGGTGTGCTGGATATTGCCGGCTTTGAGATTTTTGATGTGAGTTTGACCTGCGCTGTTTGCCGCACATTAGCGTGAACCACAACTGGTGAAATCATCATCATCATCATCATTATCCGAAACCGCTTAATTCTGTACAGGGTTGCAGTGAGCCGGAGCCTATCCCGGCAGACCCGAACTTAAATCTCTCTTGTGCACTGGGCACAATTGCAACAACATTGGAAGTGAAAGACGAAAGAAAAGCGAAATTACTCTGCTCACCAATCGAATCCGTTCTCTCCTCAGTTCAACACCTTCGAGCAGCTCTGCATCAACTTCACCAACGAGAAGCTGCAGCAGTTCTTCAACCACCACATGTTCGTGCTGGAACAAGAGGAGTACAAGAAGGAGGGCATTGACTGGGTCTTCATTGACTTCGGCATGGACTTGCAGGCCTGCATTGACCTCATTGAGAAGGTGAGCCTTGACGTTAGTGTTGGCATTCGATGGGTAAAGTTCTTAAACCCTCCTGCCACTGTCAATATGGTGGGGTGAAGTGTCGGTATTCGCGCATATGCAGACATATGCTGTCAGCTGCTTGATCCTCTTAATATTCACGCCTACTGTTTGATAAGCTGACTATGTCAGAGTGCGTTAAACACTGTATAGCACTTTTGATGAGTTAGGTCACGTAAAAATACGTGTCCTAAACACGCCTCCACCCGACAAAGTCAATCAGTAAAGGGTTGTCACGTGAACAAAAACGTGCCAATTCGTTACGACTGAAGGGTCACACCGGTATGTTGGAGAGCGAACCCACAACATTTGCAATTTAGGTAGAACGTTTAGCTGAAAGTATTCCCCCTGGGAGGCTTCTCCTGGAAGTCTACCAGGCATGATCCACTAGGCGGAGACCTAGAGGCCGATCCAGGACACGCTAGAGGGATTATATCCTTTGGCTGGCCTGGAAACGCCTAGGAATCCCCCAGGAAGAGCTGGAATCTGTTGGGGAGCAACGGGATGTCTGGTCCACCCTCCTTGGACTGCTGCCGCCGCGACCCTCACCAGGACAAGCGGTTTCGAAAATGGTTTTGCCGATAGTGTTGTAAATGCGAATTGTGTTGTTTCAGCCCATGGGCATCATGTCCATCCTGGAGGAGCAGTGCATGTTCCCCAAAGCCAACGATCAGACCTTCAAGGAGAAGCTGTACGACCAGCATCTTGGCAAGAACCAGTTCTTCCAGAAGCCCAAGCCGACGAAGGGGAAACACGAGGCTCACTTCACCCTTGGCCACTATGCCGGCAACGTGGATTACAACATTGGCGGCTGGCTGGAGAAGAACAAGGATCCACTGAACGACTCTGTGGTGCAGCTCTACCAGAAATCATCGCTGAAGATGCTGGCAGCTGTCTACGCTTCCTATGCCAGCTCCGACAGTGGTAAGGATGTCACGTATAGATAGATGTGTTATTATTACAGCAGAAAAATACCCAGTGGGCTTGCAAGCTGTTTACGGGATTCCTGCGACACAACAAACATGCGAATTGAAAAACACAATTCAAATTAGTAAAAAATAAACGTATAAAATATTAAATTTACCAAACAAAAAACACACATTTACACGCAGCATTGCAAAACATTTTCAATTACACGAGGAAAAATACAGTTATGCATTGTGGTGGTAAAAACTAAAACATATTATAGTTAGCGTATTCAACATTGAGAGGGAATAGTGCAACATTTGGAACATTTCAAACGCAAATCAAGATTTGCAATCACAACTAGGCAGAAATTTGAATTCTAACTGGGATCTAAGGTTTGTGTTTGTAATGTCTAACTGCAAGCCATGTGCCCATGACTGAACAATTGCCCACTACCCGTGATCTTAAAGAGATATTTTACAAGATGTTCTTTATACCGTTTTTTGTCAATCCATCGCTGTGTGAGCACCTCCTCACAGCTTTACAGGTCTTGGGGTTTATTTGAGCTTACATTTTCTTGTTTACAGTTTTATGCCTATAAGGAATTCAAATAGCGGAAATAGTCTGAGGAATCAGTTAAACTGTTTAATTGCACGTTTAAAAAAAATGCTTAATATTTCAAGGAGAATTGCTTTCCAAAGCTGTTCTTTCGGGATAGCCGTGTCACTGAGCGCTCCTCCTCTCTCCTTTGCGACGTTTCGCCTCCCACGTTAGAGGCATCCTCAGGCGTTCTGAGGTCCCTACATAAGCCTTTAACTAAGCAGGAAAGTTAATTAATTTTCAATGGAATTACATTGAGCTTGATTTTGAAAAAATAACGTCTTCAAAGTTTAACTCGGCATGTTTCCTTGTCTTTTGTTTCCCTGGCAGAGGCTGCTGGCGGAAAGGGAGGCAAGAAGAAGAAGGGTTCTTCCTTCCAAACCGTGTCGGCCTTGCACAGGGTAACGCGCCGCACGCCCCACATTCATTCGACATAACTCCATCCATTAGCATCCATCCATTCATTCATTGCCAGAAACCGCTTAATCCTACACAGGGTTGGGGATGAGCCTGGGCCTATCCCAGCAGACACAGGGCGCCAGGCAGGGCTATACCCAGGATAGGACGCCAGTCCATCATAGGGCACTGGGGGCAATTTAGTCCGCATGCCAATTAACCTATGTAGCAGCATGTCTTTGCACTGTGGGAGGAAACCGGAGTGCCCGGCGAAAACCCACGCGGACACGGGTAGAACATGCAAACTTCACACAGAAAGGCACCCGAGCCGGGATTCGAACCCGGGCCCTCCTAGTTCCACGATGAGATCAAATGTTATAAAAATGCACACGCTAAATGCATCTGTCCATTACATGTTGTCCACAGGAAAATCTGAACAAGCTGATGAGCAACTTGAAAACAACTCACCCCCACTTTGTGCGTTGCATCATCCCCAACGAGACGAAGACCCCAGGTAAGCAGTCCGCTTTCACTCTACACGGCTTGACAATGCTGTCACCTGTGTTGTAGGTAGCACAGATGTGGCCAGGCACGTGTGTGAGAACTAGAGCCATGGCTGTGGGTGTCCAAACACCCCTCTCACGCGTTTCAGATATGGCTGAGAAACACCGAAAACCTTTTTTTAAAAAAAGACCCACGGTATTTAGTAATAATGTAGAATATACGAGGTTTAACCCTTTCCGGCAATGAGAAAAAAGTGTTAAGATCTTTAAACACTAAATGGACACCTTTTTGCAAAGGTTCCAGTTTGCAAGCAGCCACACATGCTTGTGGCAAAAACATGCAAATTAATGCTATGATCTTTACACTTTTTTCTCATTGCCGGACAGTGTTAAACCTAGTATATTCTACATCATTTGTACAACGGCAAAAAAGGTCCAATAGTTTGGAATTTAATAATAATGAATAATAATTATTATATTTATTGAAATTTCGAAGGTCTTAATTCGAAGAGAGAACGACTCAGAGGCGCGAGGAAACCGTAGAGAGACGGAGGAGGCAGCCAGGCTGTGTGCCGGCGCCAACATATTGCCACACACTGCTAACTATATATTATGTTGATATCAGCCAATTAATTACTAAATTAGTGGGGGTTTTTCTCTCGTCAACAAAGGGATTCTAGACTCACCGATTACGCTGATGACAGGACTTCTAAGTCCAGTGTAGTGCAAGGACAGTCGGTCAAGTACCGTGTCATTACCTGCCGAGATTTTAATGCGGTTGCAGTGCAGCAGTTTAAACATACTTCGTGAGATCCACACACAAACCCGTACATACACAATGCACCCCCGGTGAGAGTTATTTATCGGTCACGCATCACGTTTCCAGGTGAGATGGACAACATCCTCGTGATGCACCAGCTGCGTTGTAACGGAGTGCTTGAGGGCATCAGGATCTGCAGGAAGGGATTCCCCAACAGGATCCTCTACGGTGACTTCAAGCAGCGGTGAGTGCAGAGAAAATGTGTGAAGTGATGGTCGCTCGTCGGAGCTGTTCTTTTGGGACAGCCGTGTCGAGCTCTCTCCCTCTCTTCCGCGCGATTTTAACGACATGGGCTCCGAGCAGTATCTCACCGCACTTCAGAACCGAGCTTAAGCACGGCGAACTCACCGCATTTGAACCCACGATCTTAGCGCGAAAACCTCTGAGACGCACATGGCCACCTCCAGCAGTCTCCTGCTAAAGGCTGTGCAGTCAAATTGACACAATCATCACACGGGCCTGTGCACTAAATAGCCCCCGGGGCCCTGCGATGGACTGACGTCCAATCTTGGGTATAACCCTGGCTTGCGTCCTGTGTCTGCCGGGATAGGCTCCGGCTCACCGCGACCCTGTACAGGATTACGTGGTTTCTGATCATAATAATAATAGCATTTTATATAGGTGGATGGATCACGCATCGCTTACGTGTCTTTTTCAATGCTTTCCAGGTACCGTGTGCTGAACCCCAGTGCCATTCCGGAGGGGCAGTTCATTGACAGCAAGAAGGCCTGTGAGAAACTCATGGCCTCCCTGGAGCTCGATGACTCGCAGTACAAGTTCGGACACACCAAGGTGTGCAAGGCCGATCCCTTTCTAATCCAGCTGGGAGTCCAAACCCGTGGTGCTTGGAGGGTATAAGGGAAGGCCCTAAAGGGGCAGGACCTTGTGCCCCTTAGAAAATTATAAGAGCAAGGCATATATTATCATAACATGTAGACATACAGCAATTCAATTGCTGGCTTATCAAATGCGAAACGTGATAGTGAACATTTTCTACGGTGACGCTTTCACAAAAATTAGGACGATTGCAAGATAAATAAATGTCTTGACCACAGTGTTAATTACTTTGTAGTAACACACATACCAATTGCTGCACCACTGACTGCAACACAGCGAACAGAAACCTCCTGAAAAGGAGGCTCGAGAATCAATTAATCATACCTGGTTAACAAGAATTATACTGTAGCAGTATTCTATAGTATATTTTCAGCTTTGCCACTCACACCTATACTTACCTTCTCACTCACGGCTTTGTCGCTCAGGTGTTCTTCCGCGCTGGTCTCCTGGGTACGCTGGAAGAGATGAGAGACGACCGTCTGTCCCTGCTGCTCACCCGCACTCAGGCCCTCTCTCGTGGATACCTGAGCCGTGTAGAGTTCAAGAAGATGTTGGAGAGACGGTAAATCGTTTGTTTTTAATTTTATTCTTCTGAGCTGTTCTTTCGGGATAGCCGTGTCGAGCGTTCTCCATCTCTCCCTCGCGACGTTTTGCCTCCGACGTTTCGCATCGCACGTTGGAAGCATCATCAGGCTTCCAGCGTGGGAGGCGAAACGCTGCGAGGGAGAGAAGGAGAACGCTCGACGCGGCTATCCCGAAAGAACAGCTATGAAGAGCAACCATCATGAATCGAGTCATGAAAACCTACATCAGTACACGTTATTCTTCTTTCAACACACACCTTTCGCAATCAAAGTACTGTACATACAGGGATGCCACGACGGTTTAATGTCTAGCACACTGAACCTACAATACTTGGGTCATGATTTTTGTCACGGCCCTACTGTTGAAACAGAGGTCAAGTGGATTATAATCCCCCTATGAGCAGTAGCATTGGATACAGCACACAAAGTCGCGTTCAGGTTTCATGTGCCAAGGTGATGTTTGAGTATTGTATTTATTTATAATAATACATTGTATTTATCATTATTATTATTCCCACCTGTTTTAAGACGCCTGGCCAGCATGGAAGAGTAGGCCAAATGTCCTCTAGAGGAGCTGTCTAAAGTTCCGTGTCGTTTAGGCCGTTCCACCATTAGCGGCATGAGCCAGTGATTACAGGGCCGCACACTGACCTTGTTTTACACAGACACACAAGCAATCTACTCTGTGTGTGGTAATCTATGTGACCAAAGGCATTGTGATTATATCTCTGTGGTTTTGTCGTTTCCCCTCATAGCGAGTCTCTGATCATCATCCAGTACAACATCAGAGCCTTCATGGGCGTGAAGAACTGGCCATGGATGAACCTGTACTTCAAGATCAAGCCTCTGCTCAAGTCCGCCGAATCCGAAAAGGAGATGGCCAACATGAAGGAGGAGTTCATCAAGACCAAGGAGGCTCTCGAGAAGTCGGAGGCCCGTCGTAAGGAGCTGGAGGAGAAGATGATCGCAGTCGTGCAGGAGAAAAACGACCTCCTCATGCAAGTCCAGAGCGTAAGTTTGTGCTCACTAATGGGTTACCTAATTGTGATGTTAATATTAAGACATGGACTCTTAAGGAGTTTGATGTTTAAAAGGAAGTAGCATCAGCCAAAACATAACATGCATATATTTGGATATTTTAAAGTATTCTTAAAAATGAACCTTCAAGCAAGGCAGGGCTATACCATTGATGGGACGCCAGTCCATCACAAAATTCTGCTAGAGTCTGCGATTATAATTTACCATACACTGTCACCAGAATATTTGCAATCACCATGTCTCTACGTGACACGAATAATATCAAACTATTGTTGCGATACAGAGCGAGGAAACTCTGAACGACGCAGAGGAGCGGTGTGACCAGCTGATTAAGAGCAAGATCCAGCTGGAAGGCAAGATCAAGGAGATCCAAGAGAGGGTTGAAGAGGAGGAGGAGATGAATGCAGAAATAACTGCTAAGAAGAGGAAGCTGGAGGACGAATGCTCTGAACTGAAGAAAGACATCGACGACCTTGAGCTGACGCTTGCGAAGGTCGAGAAGGAGAAACATGCCACTGAGAACAAGGTGAGTGCGTTTTGTGTGTTGTGGTTTTTTTAACAGACACAGTGAATATAAAATGATAAGTGCAACAAAAATGAAATGCGTTCCATTGCTGAGCTGAAGTGCCTTGTCGTCTGAAACGGGCCGCAGGGTGGCACAGTGGTAATATCTGCGCCTCACAGAAAATAATGGTCTTGCCCGAGGCGTTTCGATTCCCGCCTTGGGCGCCTTTCTGTGTGGAGTTTGTGTGTTCTCACCCTGTTCAGTGTGGGTTTCCTCCGGGTATCTCCAGTTTCCTCCCACAACTTAAAAAAAAACACTCATTAATTAGTTGGCTGATAACATCATAATCTGTAGGAAACGGTGGCTAGTGGCAATGTGTTGGCGCTGGCCAACCGCCTGGCTGCCTCCTCTGCCTCTCTGAGCTTTCCTCGCTACGCCTCTGAGTCGTTCTCTCGTTGAATGAATACCTTCGACATTGGGATGAATATCTGCCACGCGTTATAAATAAAACAAATTGTATTATCTTTCTGACTTTCTTAGGTGAAAAACCTGACCGAGGAAATGGCCGTGCTGGATGAGAACGTATCCAAGCTGACGAAGGAGAAGAAGGCTCTGCAGGAGGCTCACCAGCAAACCCTGGATGACCTCCAGGCTGAGGAGGACAAAGTCAACTCCCTCACCAAAGCCAAGGCTAAGCTTGAGCAGCAAGTGGACGATGTAAGTTCTCAAAGATGTGCAATACTGTTACGCGATTTGTTTGCGGTGCCGCTTTGACCACTAACATAAAACAAAAACTGGCGCATCAGTCGATTAAACCGCCGCAAATTAAAAACATATACAAGCATCCCTCGATAATGAAACGTATATTCCAGAAAAGCCGGCTGTTAAGCGAATTTCTGTAGATTGAGTCTCCGTACAACGAGGGGCGACTCGTAATAGGAGACAATTGAGGCAAGGGCCCTTCTTCATTGCTAATAGTATTATACTTGTGTTGGTTTACGATGCTTTCAACAGTAACGTCGTGCCTTCTAAACTACCTTGTTGATTCACTCAGCTCGAGGGTTCGTTGGAGCAAGAGAAGAAGGTCCGCATGGATGTGGAAAGAACCAAGAGAAAGATGGAGGGAGACCTGAAACTGGCTCAGGAGTCCCTCATGGACTTGGAAAACGACAAGCAGCAAATGGATGAGAAGCTCAAGAAGTATGTGCCACACTGTTGCCGTGTGTTCTGCCGACGCGCACCCGTATCTCTCTCTGTCTGCGTATTTAGAAACTAACCGACGGCGATCAACGCTTATTGTGTCCATCAGGAAAGACTTTGAGATGAGCCAGCTGAACAGCAGGATCGAGGACGAAGTCAGCCTGTCGGCTCAACTGCAGAAGAAGATCAAGGAACTGCAGGTGAACTTGACGAGCGTTGCTGGCACACGGGCTGCAAAGCCGCACCAACGTCGCGCGTCCCTGTAAACAATTCCGGCGAAAGGTTTTGTCATCGTTTCGCGTTTCGTTGAACTGCATCATGACGAGAGCGGTCTTCTGCCACGATAACCGCAGGCCCGCATCGAGGAGCT
>JAZEWU010000034.1:1174105-1209984 GCA_036362915.1 Geotria australis | reverse complement strand
ATTATTACCTTGCGCGCACTTCTCTGCTCCTTTGCGAGCGACGTCTTTACAGTTTCATTTTCTGACGAGCTCTGTGATTCACTGTCGATGTGTCCCCACAGATCTGCTGGAAAAATCTCGCGTCACCTTCCAGCTCCCGACTGAAAGGAACTACCACATCTTCTTTCAAATCCTGTCTCAGCAGAAGCCCGAGCTGATCGGTGGGTTTATTGTCTACTAGTAGCCGCGCGAAAATGTCACCGGGCCATGTTACATTTCACATTAATTGGAAAATTAAGATGTTATGTGCTGTTGACTCTCTCGCATGTTCCTATTCACTTGTGCCTACGACTCACTTTTCTCTCTCTCTATCTCTCTGGAAAGTGGCTCAGTGTTTTGTTAATTCCATTTGTTGTCTTTGTCTTCGTCTCACCACTGAATTAATTTCTCCCATTTACAAAAACCATCTCTGCATCCCTTCCATCCACTCCTACCGTCAATATAAAGTCTTTGCGCCACTGTAATGAGACTTAAGGTTCGATTATAATTGGATGCTTTGAAACTAATTCTAAAGCACGTTGTGTTACGCTTTGTGCATCTGTCTAATTACAGACATGCTGTTGATCACCACAAACCCCTATGACTACGCGTTCATCAGTCAGGGCGAAATCACCGTGGCATCTATCGATGACAAAGAGGAGCTCATGGCTACTGATGTAAGCAGATACGGTACAACAATCATCAAGAGTGGATTTATCACTGTATCTACAGGCCGTCACTTATCTGCCCGTCACATATCCGTCCTTATTAATTAGTCACCCACACGCAGGGCAGCGGTATGTCTATTTATACTTGCTGGAAATAGCCGCAATTTCGCACGGACATTCACACATCTAACACGAAGGCTTTCATGACCAAAGTCATCCATAGTTAGGTCACGTGAAAAGTGTGTAAGTGTCATAAACGACACTTGCATACTTTTCACGTGACCTAACTCATAAAAGGAGCTAGACTATGGAGTCGCACATCTTTATGGCAGTGCGAGGTTTGGCATGCCGCGTTAACTCGCGTGTCATTTGTGCACAGAGCGCCATCGACATTCTGGGCTTCACCAACGATGAGAAACTGAGCATCTACAAGCTGACCGGGTCCATCATGCACTACGGCAACATGAAGTTCAAGCAGAAACAGCGCGAGGAGCAGGCTGAGCCCGACGGTGTCGAGGGTAAAGACGCTGGCGACCGTTTTTAGCACATAATAATAATAATAATAGCATTTTATAGAGCGCCTTTCATCCGAGGGTCACAAAGCGCTGCACAACGACAGAAAAAACACAACTAATATAAAAACCAAAGCAACAAAACATTACATGATTAATGCTGCTTCGTATATACCGAAAGGTCGTGAAACTGGCAATCTTAAGTGCTGCAAAAATCTGCCAGCGTCCCCTAAGATGGCCGTCACTTCCTTAAAGACAATCATTAAGACACTCAGGGAGAGAGAGAGGGTGAGAGAGGGAGAGAGAGGTGGAAAAAGCAAGTTCATTAATACATTCACCCACTCACACATACACATACACTCACACACCCACCCACATGACGCTCTCCTGGGATTTACATAATTACCGCAGTCAACATTAATGGGAGGCACCGCCTCATTAAATCCGAGCCTTGAACAAGATAACAATTTGTGCTGTTCATTTTCTGGATACGCCCATTGCTTGTGGCTGTTTACTGGGGAAATTAACTCGTTATCGTCATCACCAGCCACGATTAATTCACTGCTGGTTGAAGCCATCTTCAAGCTGATCCCTTCCCTCATGAACCGAGAATACGACAATCCACCCAGCAACCCACATCAGCGATGATTTCATCGCTCCATCTCCTCGGTGGATGTCACCTACGATGTGTTATACTGCTTGGCTGGCACTCGATGATTATTATTATTATTTACCATGGGCCATCATTCCTTCTTCCGACAAGTCCTGCCCAAGCCCATTTACTTATCTTAAGAGTTTTGATTATGTTAATAACTTGTGTATGTTTTCTCATCCGCATGTTTCTCTTACTGGCTCTCAATGTAATTGCAAGCAAAGATCTATCTATGGTTCATACTTCTACTGGCCATGATCATTTCAATTATGGTATTGAGAAAGAAGACCAGAAATGCAAGCAATGTATACGTGTATATTATTTCACCTACAGCTGCAGACAAGGCTTGCTATTTGATGGCCATCAATTCTGCTGACCTGCTCAAAGCTCTCTGCTACCCAAGGGTCAAAGTTGGAAACGATGTTGTGACCAAAGGCCAGACAGTTCAACAGGTGGGAGATGAAATATGCAGGCACCTAAAACAAGCACATTTTGTTTGACTCTTAAGTGATATTTTAAACGCTTTTAAAATATGCTAATTAAAATCATTCTCCCAGGTTTACAACAACATCGGTGCTCTAGGAAAGACTGTTTTTGAAAAACTCTTCCTGTGGATGGTCGTTCGTATTAACCAATCCCTGGACACAAAGAAGGCGAGGCAACATTTCATTGGGGTGTTGGACATTGCTGGCTTTGAAATTTTTGATGTAAGTACCGGTATCAATGTTTTCTTTTCTTCATTATCATCAGAAAAAATAGTTGTTTAGCCAGGAAAGCCACCCTGAGTCCAAAGACAAGCTATCAGGAACGTCCTGCATTGGGATGTTTGACCAATGCGAATTACACAGTACAGTACGTTATTAGCTATGATGCTTGTGTATCAGTTGTGATAAACAGATACAAATATATTAAATCATCTCTCTTTTATAATAGATACCTGATGTCATGATCAAAACTTGTTTGTTATATAAATGGACTTAGCATAAAACGTACGGTTGCTCTTCAGAGCTCTTATTTCAGGATAGCCGTTCCGAGCACTGTCCCTCTCTCCCTCGCGACGTTTTGCCTCCAACGTTGGAAACATCCTCGACAAGGTTATCCAGAAAGAACAGCTCTGAAGAACAATCATCATGAATCGCGCCATTTAAAAACCTACACCGGTAAATCAGCATAACATTGTGCTAAATTAACTCTCTCAATTTTGTTTACATCTTTTCAGTATAACACCTTCGAGCAACTCTGCATCAACTTCACAAACGAAAGGCTGCAGCAGTTCTTCAACCACCACATGTTCGTGCAAGAGCAGGAGGAGTACAAGAAGGAGGGCATCGACTGGGAGTTCATTGACTTCGGCATGGACCTGCAGGCCTGCATCGACCTCATCGAGAAGGTGCGTATTTACACACAGCGCGCGTTTCAACTCACAGCCGCCTTTCGGTGGGGAGCGGTGGCTCATCGGTTAGCGCGCTGGGTTAAACACCTGGCTATGACCCGAGTTTGAATCCTGCTCACGGCCAACACCAGCGACGATTTTCTGAACCGGTCCTGGGTCTCCCCTAGGTCGACCTTTACCTTTCAACTCTGCATTATGTTAACCACGGGGCGGCACGGGTGGGGCTGTGAGTAGCGCTGCCGTCTTACAGCTGGAAGGCCCCGGGTTCGTATCCCGGCCCGGGTGCCTTTCTGTGTGGCGTTTGCATGTTCTCCCCGTGTACGCGTGGGTTTTCGCCGGGCACTCCGGTTTCCTACCACCGTCCAAAGACATGCTGCTGCGTAGGTTAACCGACCTGCAGACTAAATTTCCCCCCCCGGTTCCCCGTGATGGGCTGGCGTCTCGTCCTGGGCATAGCCCTGCCTTTCGCCCTGTGTCTGCCGGGATAGGCTCCGGCTCACCGCAACCCTATACTGAATTAAGTGGTTTCTAGTAATGGATGGATGTATTCACCAACGCAGTCTACGTTGCTGATCATCTTAATGTTTATGGCAACTTCTGTGTGGCAAGCCGAACGTTTGACAGTACGTACTCGTGTTGTTTCAGCCCATGGGCATCATGTCCATCCTGGAGGAGCAGTGCATGTTCCCCAAGTCAAACGACAGCACCTTCAAGGAGAAGCTGTACGACCAGCACCTAGGCAAAAACAACTTCTTCCAGAAGCCCAAGCCGGCCAAGGGGAAACACGAGGCTCACTTCACGCTGTGCCACTATGCCGGCACGGTGGACTACAACATCTCTGGCTGGCTGGAGAAGAACAAGGATCCGCTCAATGACTCTGTGGTGCAGCTGTATCAGAAGGCCGGCCTCAAAGTGCTCGGCGCTCTCTTTGCCAACTTTGCCAGCGCTGAGGCTGGTAGGAAGCGACGATTGTGTTCCTAATGTTCATTATTTTCCGTCTACGTTACATGCAATGTGTGTGTGCGTGCGTGTGTGGATATATAAATATCGTGGTATGTAAGATAAAGTATTTTATTTAACTTTATTTTAAATTAATAATAATCAGTGAAATAAGGCATAAGACCACTTTTGTTTGCTCTTGCTAAGGATGTTGTTAGCCGTGCTTGGCATTCAAACTCGAGCTGTGGGGCTCATTGCAAAGCGCACTCAACACTGTGCCAGCGCCCCACCCAACAGTAATAATATTAATGTAAACACACGTGGAATTAATCTGCACATTGTCATGTGTATACACAGATGCCGGCGGCGCAAAGAAGGCAAAGAAAAAGGGATCCTCGTTTCAGACTGTGTCCGCTTTGCACAGGGTATGTTACAGTTCCCATGCATGTAATATAATTGTAATTCGTGGTATTTAAATATATTTTGCGGGGAAAGCGTGTTACACTTGTAATTAACACGTGTCTTTCTTTTAGGAAAATCTCAACAAATTGATGACAAACTTGAAGACAACCCACCCTCATTTTGTCCGCTGCCTCATTCCCAATGAGACAAAGACTCCAGGTAGCCGTCGTGTGCTGCTCACAAACCAACACACTGGAGAACATCTCATTCGTTCAGCGTCTCTAAGGTGTAACACCATTTGCTCATTGAAATTCCTCACTCGCTTTAGGGGTCATGGACAACAATCTCGTGATGCACCAGCTGCGTTGTAACGGCGTACTTGAGGGCATCAGGATCTGCAGGAAGGGATTCCCCAGCAGGATTCTCTACGGTGACTTCAAGCAGCGGTGAGTGCAGAGAAATGTGGGCACGCGTGTCTTGAGACACGAAGTAAATTTAACACGTGCACAGACTTTCGTGAACAATATTATGATTCACAGTTGATTGATTGTTGGGTTAGATTTCCTAGGTTAAATGTGTGTCGTATACCGTTTGATGGGGATTTTACAACGTGCAGTTTACATTTGCGATTTGACCCGAACATCAACAGTGAATCATAAAGCAAAATTGACAACGGGAGAAAAAAAACCCACGCTCTGTGTCTTTTCAACACTGCGCTTGATGCAGACTCTAAGGCACGTCCACACGTGTGTTTAGTCGGAAATCTAATATTATCATTACAAGGTCTTACAAAGAGGCAGCCAAGCTGGGGTATTCAAATGTCAAAAAACAATCTTACCAATTATATCATTGAACAAATCTGGCATGTGTTAATTGTGGATCCTAAAAGAAAACACTGTATGTAGTTTTTTTGGAGGCAGAGAATGGTTTAGAATATTTACGTTTGACACAATGTGGTTGTGATGCTTTTTTATCAACTTCATGCCCAGTGCACTGTTAGCGTCACGTCATGCAACAAATAATCAATTTGGAAATCTCACAGAGTTGGCAACAACTGTGAACGATATTATCACAGAGTTTCTTGGCAATAATGCTTCACAATGGGAGGTGCCATTTCCAAACCCCCCGCTATGAGATATTTAAATTTTCAGAGCAGGGATTTAGCTACATTGCATAAACGTGTGACTCGACTGAGATCATTAACAGCACCTGGTTTAATCACGGGTGATTGAAATCCGGAATCACACCCAGGTTCTTATCAATGCCGGCTAAGTGCTCTGACCTTTTAGAGTGTAGACAATCCAAACACCGAATGAGTCAATGCTCTGCTTCAAATTACAGTAATTGCGTTTAATGTTGAATCATGTGTATATACCAACGCCTCAACGATTAGTAATATGTTTTATAAGTCCTCTACGAGTCAATCTTTTAAACAGCTTAATAAGGCTGAATGTTTGTTACCCGCATAATCAAATGAAATCAAATGATCTCTAATGTAGATAAAACTGACAAGCAAACCAATGTAACGTACATACTCTGACCATACAAAATATTAGACTCATTCAAATACTGTTGTTAATAAAGTCTGCCTTGATTCATTCACAGGTACCGCATCCTGAATCCGAGTTCCATCCCAGATGGGCAATTCCTCGAAAACAAGGCTGCGTGTGAGAAACTCATGGAATCCTTGCAACTCGACATCCTGCAATACAAATTTGGGCACACAAAGGTAATTGTCAACGTATCCACACATATTTTAAATAATGTACGTGAACCCCAATAAATTATGGATACTCCCTCCTCTTCTATGGTTTCTGGCCAGAGTGAACAACAAGCTAATCAAACGTTTAATATGTGTGCTTTTCAGCTCTTTCTAGTCGAAGCCCTTCTGCCAATAGTGGTGGCAGCACGTTATTGCAGGGCTGCGCCTTTAATCTTTGCATCATATGCAGACCAATCGTACTGATTCTTACAGACCGATGCCACATTTTCACAAGCGCTGGGAAATGACCTAAGTAAGTGGGGCCAATTTCCTGCTCCAGTCTGACCTGGTCAAGTCCGCACCAACCAGGCTGCATCACTTGCGTTTAAGGCGCGCACAAGGTGCCCTTTCAGAAGGGACGCTGGCCACTCTGACCCAAACCGCCCTCGGAAAAGTCAATGTCGTTGGCTTTAATCTGAGAGAGAGATTCTGTGTGGTTTCAATGATCGGCCTTGCTCAGGCCAAAGTCAGGGCAATGTTTTTGTTTAAAAAAAATTCTATCGGTTCACTCGAGCCGCGGAGAGAAGGGAGAGGGGATCAGGCAGGTGAGTGTGGGGAACAGGTAAGGACCAGCCCACGAATTGTGAGAACGAACGAGGAACACTGGTGCCTTCTTGGTATAGTTAAGCATCGCATGAGTCTACTTTCCAATGCTCGTGGGCTGCTTAACAAATCTCAAAGGCCCCCTCGTCTGTCTCCCTGTTCTGAAGAAGTGTCACGCCCGGAGTGTTTCCAGATCCCACACATTGCGCCGCGCTCGGCTGCATGCAGTCTGTCTGCAGTAAGACCGCTCCGCTGTATTATTCCTCGTTGTATCGATCCAGATATTCTTCCGCGCTGGGCTCCTGGGAACGCTGGAGGAGATGCGCGACGACCGTCTCTCCCTGCTGCTCACCCGCACGCAGGCCTTCGCGAGAGGCTTCCTCATCCGCAAGGGCATCAAGAAGATGACAGAGACCAGGTTGAACGGCTCGTCTGCTGCGTGTGAAAGCAGGGCTATTCTCAGAATGGGACGCCAGTCCGTCACAGGGCACCGGCTGACAATTTAGTCCGCAGGTCAATTAACACTATGCAGCGGCATGGCGGTGGACTGTGGGAGGAAAGCAGAGTGCCCGGCGAAAACCCACGCGGACACGGGGAGAACGTGCAAACTGCATACAGAAGGCACCTGAGCCGGGATTCGAACCCGGGTCCTACTTGCTGTGAGGCGGCAGCGCTACTCACCACGCCACCATGCCGCCCTATCTCCACAATCTATATGGTTATATGCAGAACAGCGTGTGTGTGTATGTAACGGCACTAAATAATAATGAAATGTTTGTTTTGCATGTGTGTGCGAGTGTAGGGATGCGGTAATTGTTGTCCAGTACAACATCAGAGCCTTCATGTGTGTGAAGAACTGGCCGTGGATGAACCTGTTCTTCAAGATCAAGCCTCTGCTCAAGTCCGCCGAATCCGAAAAGGAGATTGCCAACATGAAAGATGATTATATCAAGACCAAGGAGATGCTTGAGAAGTTGGAGGTCCGCTTTAAGGAGCTGGAGGAGAAGATGGTGGCGATCGTGCAGGAGAAGCATGACCTCCTTCTGCAAGTTGAGAGTGTAAGGTCACACCGTTATCTTGAGCCCGTGTCAAACTGGAAATTAACGTGTCCTTTGTATTTATCAAAGACCTTAATGTTACAATCACAGTACTTGTTCTAACATCAATGTTATTAGCTACTGTATATCCACTGCTGGATGAAGGCCTCCCCACGTGCAAACACTATCCCTTATGGTCTAGTGCTGTCACTGCCGTTTATCTCACTCTATGTCAATCCAGCATGTGAACTGAGCTAATTGTTCCATCTCCATAGACGACTTGTTATATACAAGGAGAAATTAAAATGTCTCAACATATCAGTGCCCCTTACATTGTTTTACAGTGATCAGAACAAACGTTAAAGTTGTGCTTTAAAAATCACCACATTTACAAAATTTAAGCGATTCATTCTTTAATTTATAAAGGCCTCGTTTATGTTCAGTTCAACTTCTAAAACTTTCAATTAGCGACGCATTATCACAATTACAACGTTGCCTCGCACCCCAGGTGGAAGAAACGATAGGTGATGCGGAGGAGAGATGCAGTCAGCTGATCAAGTCGAAAATTCACCTGGAGGGGAAACTCAAGGAGATGCAGGAGAGAGCGGACGAGGAAGAGGAGATGAACGCCGAGCTGACGACCAAGAAGAGGGCCCTTGAGGATGAATGCTCCGAGCTGAAAAAGGACATCGATGACCTCGAGTTGACACTCGCTAAGGTTGAGAAAGAGAAACATGCCACTGAAAACAAGGTGCGTTCAATGCAAGTTTAAACGCGCATCGATTGAGCTACAATGGACATGAGTAGAATTTGTACGATCCGTTCAAGTGCACAGCACCGATCCGCAGCCGTCTGATGTGTTTTCCAAGTTGTGCCGCGTGTTGTCTGCCATGTATGATGAACTGTGTTGTGAAGATAGATGGATGTTTATTATCACAGCAGAATTATGTCACGCGTGACTTGCGAAACTGTATGTTTTGTTTTTTTGCAGGTGAAAAATCTAATTGAGGAAATGGCAACATTGGACGAAAACATATCCAAACTCACCAAGGAGAAGAAGGCTCTGCAGGAGGCTCATCAACAAACCCTGGATGACCTCCAGGCTGAGGAGGACAAAACAAACTCTCTGGCGAGAAATAAAGCTAAACTTGAACAGCAAGTCGATGAGGTATGTCCAGTGTGTAAAGGCGCAACCCTGAAATTATTTTCTCTATGGCACCGCTGGCTGAAGGGAATTCAACATCAACTCACGATGACGTTTCGCTCAGCGAATGAACTCAGAAATCGAGTGCGAGTACATTGCTCCATGACGCTCAGAATCAGTTTGAGATATAAAGTGTTAATTTTGGATTGTCGTTGTGAGACGCGTAATAACAAACTTGAACGTATTATGAGGACCTTGCGTATTAATATATTTTGCGTTTGTTTCTGCCTAGCTTGAGGGATCTTTGGAACAGGAAAAGAAAACTCGCATGGACATTGAAAGAGCAAAGCGAAAACTGGAAGGCGACTTCAAAATGACCCAGGAGTCTGTGGTAGATTTAGAAAATGACAAGCAACAGCTGGAAGAGAAAATCAAAAAGTAACCCGAGCACCCATTCACCTGACCAAAGCAGTGGGCGTGCTCACCGTTCCAACCGCATTGCCGCGATATCGTGTGTGTGTTCGCTCACAGCATCGTTACGATCGACCATATTATGCCTGGTTTGAGAATCTTGCTTTGAAAACGTTCATACATTGTGCATTATAACGTGTAATGATTGTTTTATTGTTACTTAGGAAAGACCTGGAAATTGGACAGACCAACTCAAAAATGCAAGATGAAATGGCTCTGTCGGCTCAGCATCAAAAGAAAACCAAGGAGCTTCAGGTAAGAATAGTACAGCCCTACGTCAAAAATCTATCCGGTCACGTAACAAAATAATTATAGCTCACACACCCCCCCGTCTAAAACATTGGGCGACATGTTGGGTGTAGCTGCCACCCGGCGCCCAATGCTTTTTTCCATGACAGTGATTGCGTAAAGTTCTACCACTGTGCAGTTTTTAATAGTTGTGCTGTAACGGATAGGATGCGTTCTTGAGGCTTGTCCGCTAAGCGATAAGAGAAGTCATTACAACACGGCTCATTGTAACTGTGCAGAATTTGTCAAATGAATAACGAAATAATAATACTGTACTATTACAAATTATGACATGTAATAATGCAGTATAATCCCCTACCTACTTACTATTATAGAATATACATTAATCAAATTTTTTTTATTGTCTGCTAAACGAATATTCGTTGGTCCAGGCGTTGTCAAAAGAGGCCTGCTTGTATTGTCGCCCGATGCGTTTGTGGGTTGTACCGCGGGTTCATCGCCATGACGTTCGACGTTTCGCTCCGTGTGCCGAGAGCTTCTTCAGTTCCGCGTGGCCTGAAAGCAGAACGCAGAACAACAAAAAGCGACAACCGACTGAATTGGCCGAACGATGAATTGTTGCTGGATTTCAGGCCCGCATCGAGGAGCTGGAGGAGGAAATCGAGGCGGAGCGCGCGGCACGCGCCAAGGTGGAGAAGCAGAGGTCCGACCTCTCTCGGGAGCTCGAAGAGATCAGCGAGAGGCTGGAGGAGGCCGGCGGAGCCACCTCAGCTCAGATCGAGATGAACAAGAAGAGGGAGGCCGAGTTCCAGAAGCTCAGGAGAGACCTGGAGGAGTCCACCCTGCAGCACGAGGCCACGGCCGCCGCATTGAGGAAGAAGCAAGCCGACTCGGTGGCCGAGCTCGGGGAGCAGATCGACAACCTGCAGCGCGTCAAGCAGAAGCTCGAGAAGGAGAAGAGCGAGTTCAAGATGGAAGTCGATGACCTCAACAGCAACATGGAACAAATCACCAAGTCTAAGGTCAAACACGTGATAACATGTTCTACACGTATAAATGTATAAAGTGTGCTTGTGAGCAGTAGTGAGGCTGAAACTGCCAGTCAGAGGCCTGCTTATCCTAACTAGTTTAGCCAGTGAGGCTATAACACTTTGTTGGCTCCACACAGCGGTGTCTACAGTGCACAGAAAACACACTTTCTAACGTCTCCAAAACACGTCAATGTTTTTATCGTACTTTTATGACCTATTTTGTCCTTTTCTGCAGGTTAATTTTGAGAGGTTATCTAAGGCCTTGGAGGATCAGATTTCAGATTTGAAGTCAATTAATGAGGAAAAGCTCCATTCTGTGAATGAACTTAGCACTCAAAAAGCCAGATTACAGACAGAAGTTGGTAAGTATTTTTTGTCCTAATGCGTAACATTCTTTGACCTAAAAATTCTGCGAATACATCATGTGGCACAGTTTACTGTTACAAAATTACATCTAACTAAAGACCTGCAAAGCTTTTACATTTCGGATTAAAAATGCTCGCGACTGCATTTATTTCACGAACTGTTGATTCCGAATAGGGGAATTATCTCGTAAGCTGGAAGAAAAGGAGACTCTGACTGTACAGCTGTCCAGAGTAAAACAGTGCAACAGCCAGATAATTGAGGAATTGAGGAGACAACTTGAGGACGAAGTTAAGGTATCAATGAAAACAAAGATGCCGAGTCAGATAACGGTCATCTTCATTGCCAGTCGCTTGTTCCATCCCCATAAGCATATGATTGAGTCCCTCTGCATGACTACTGCTTCTGCTCCTCTGCATTTGCATTTGATGTCATCTTCATCCATACATACAGGGGCGCACGGTGGCGCGGTGAGTAGCACTGCCACCTTACAGCAAGAAGATCCCAGATTCAAACCCAGCTCGGGTGCCTTTACGTATGGAGTTGGCGTGCTCTCCCCGTGTCCTCCGAAAGTCCAAAGACATGATGCTGCATCGGTTAATTGGCCTGTTGACTAAATTGCCCCCGGTGCCCTGTGATGGACTCGCGTCCCATCCTGGCTTTAGCCCTGCCTTGCGCCCTGTGCCTGCCGGGATAGGCTCTGTCTCACCGCAACCCTGTACAGGATTAAGCGGTTTTGGACAATGAATGAATGAATCTCTACATACACGCTGGCTCTGACCCTACTCCCATTTGGTCCCCATCTCATCGGCTACGACTGACTGCTGCCTCCTCCACCATCATTCTCTGCATGTTGGCATTTATCCATGGCATGTCTGAATTGCATCCGGCGATCAGCCGCATGCACTCCTGGAAATAATACATGTAGTTGTCTGTCAGTATCGTGACATTCTTTGCAAAAGAAAAATAAGTTACGGTGTGAACCAGCTCTTGAAGCTTAAAGAATGTCTAATGCAGCAGCTGTTCCTTGGGGAATAGCTTGCTTTGTGAATACATTCTATCATTAGACTCGACGCGCACTGGTGCTATATTTAGCACACACGGTATGCATGTTGTTCCTTGTGAGAGCGTATTTGTGTGGGCCTTAAGCAAGACAATCTACAAGGCATATTTTTCAGCCAGTGATTGTAATCAGAGGGGCAGGAGAGGCAGCTATTCTCCCAAACTTCCACTCGACGTTAGACAGGGTTTACAAGCCAGATACTTAGCTGTGAGACGTTCCTTTCCTGGACCCAGGAGAGGACGTTCTTCAGAGCTGGTCTTTCGGGATATCCGTGTCGAGCGATCTCCCGCTCTCCCTCTCGACACTGCGCTTCCCGAAAGAACAGCTCTGAAGAGCAACCATCATGAATCGAGCCGTGAAAACCTACATCGGTACATGATGGTCATTGTTTTTTTGGGCCACATCCTGGGACGTTCTTAGGGAACTCAATTTATAAACACGCATGGGAGGACATCCACCGTGAATGTGGAGTGCTGAAACCAGCCCGTATCCAGGAACGAGATGTATTTTATGAGTAAGGTAACGTAAAACTAAGGGTTTACGACACTTATTTTTACATGACCTAACTCATAAAAAGAGCTATACAAGTGGTTCCCAAACTGTTCTCGGCTCATGGCGCCTTTAGTGTATCAGGATTTTTTTCCACGGCGTCCAAAGTCAGAAAATATATCGAAAATATCGAACGTTTGGAAAGCCCTGGAGTGCCCAGGCACACACTTTGGGAACCACTGACGATCGAGATGTATTTTACGATCGAGATGTATTTTTTACGATCGATTTACTTTGAGAACCACTTACGATCGAGATGTATTTTACATCACAGTCGGTCCGTGAGATTGGTGAAAGATGGGGAAGGCCTTCTTGCAGCAGGGAATTCAACATGGCCGATGACGATGTTGATAGCGTGATCGAACTTCTCCTAAACCTTTAGAGCAAGAACGCCCTGGCCCACGCCGTGCAGTCGACAAGACACGACTGCGACCTCCTCCGCGAGCAGTTTGACGAGGAGCAGGAGGCCAAGGGCGAGCTCCAGAGAGCCATGTCCAAGGCCAATGCTGAGGTGGCCCAGTGGAGAACCAAGTACGAGACCGATGCCATCCAGCGGACCGAGGAGCTGGAGGAGGCCAAGTGAGACCAGCCTCGAGATTTTGCAACGCGCCGCAGCTTCCTTAGACGCTCGCCAACGGGCAGCAACAGCACCGTTGTCGTTCAACGTTGCGCCGTTTTGCAGGAAGAAGATTGCCGTGCGTCTCCAAGAGGCCGAGGAGCACATCGAAACGGCCAACGCGAAGTGTGCGTCCCTTGAGAAGACCAAGCAGCGCTTGCAGGCAGAGATCGAGGACCTCATGACTGATGTGGAGAGGGCCAACTCAGCCGCTTCAGCTCTCGACAAGAAACAGAAATCCTTTGATAAGGTTAGTAGAACCGTACACTGTATTAAGTCAGTCAGTGTCAGAAACCGCTTCATCCTGTACAGGGATGCGGTGAGGCGGAGCCTATCCCGGCAGACACATCATCTCTCTCTCTCTCACACACACACATATTGGTGGACTGACAATGGGCTGTAGATTATATAATTGTTTTTATTATTTTATTCATAAGTCTCACAATGACGTGGTGCAAAGGCACATATGTGCCATAAGTGGATTAAGTGTGCTGTGCTTTTTGGATGATGGCCACGCGATTCCCATGCAGGTTCTGTGTGAGTGGAAACAGAAGTATGAGGAAAGCCAGGCAGACCTCGAGGGGTCCCTGAAGGAAACACGCTCGCTCAGCACAGAGCTGTTCAAGATTAAACACGCGTACGAGGAGGCCTTGGATCAACTCGAAACAATCAAGCGAGAGAATAAGAACCTTCAAGGTAACGCGTGGCTTATAAGCACTTCATTGTAATACTTTTTTTCCATTCATTGTCAGAAACCACTTAATCCTGTACAGGGTTGCGGTGAGCTGGAGACTATCCCGGCAGACACAGGGCGCAAGGCAGCACTATACCCATGATAGGACGCCAGTCCATCACAGGACACCCGGGGGCAATTTTGGTCTGCAAGGCAATTAACCTATGCAGCAGCATGTCTTTGGACTGTGGGAGGAAACCGGAGTGCCCGGCGAAAACCCACGCGGACACGGGGGGAACGTGCAAACTCCACACAGAGAGGCACCCGGGTAGGGATTCAAACCCTGTGTCTTCTTGCTGTGAGGCGGCAGCCCTACTCACCGCGCCACCGTGCCGCCCTGTAATACTTGTGATAAAAAATATTATTTCCATTATTGTGGATTTTTAAAAATGCCATGACACTTTTATACTGCATAGGCTTTCACGGTTGTGCTGCACAGTACTCCGATGTTTTTTGTGGCTCACCGTGTTTCGTTTATCATGATGTCCGTCGTTTCGCTTCACGTGCTGGTAGCTTCTTCAGGAAAAGTTCCTGTGCTGTGAGCGAAATGTCAGCCACCTTACGGAACAAGACACGGTACAACCCGAAAACACGTCGGAGAATGGTTTCACCTTGTATGTTCAACCGACGAATTATATGTTGAACCGATGCATCAACCGATGATTTGAATTTCAGAAGAGATTTCTGAATTGACGGAACGACTCGGAGACAATAATAAGAACCTACATGAGCTTGATAAGTACAGAAAGCAGCTGGAGCAAGACCAGACTGCTCTGCAAGCTTCTCTAGAAGAAGCAGAGGTAAACACATACAGTACACGTGGGCCTGTGTGCTGCCTGCCACAGTTACCAACCGCATCATCCTCAACATCTGCAGATCCACTAAGTTCAATTACAAAATACATTCATCGATAACATGGCCCTAATAAAGAGGACGTATACATATATACTTTGGGCAACATTTCTGGCAATGGGCCTTCTTCATAGCAGTGGTGAACATGCCAGACAGATTGAAAGTCGGAGATCCCATTATATATCATGGGCCCCTGATAAAAAAAATATATATAAATATAAAAATAATTCAATGTAATGATGTAGGTTTTCATGGCCCGACTCATGATGATTGCTCTTCGAAGCTGTTCTTTCGGGATAGGCGTGTCGAGCACTCTCCCTCGCGACGTTTTGCCTCCCACATTGGAGGCATCGTCAAGCATCCTCAAAAAAGCCTGACGATGCTTCTAACGTGGGAGGCGAAACGTCGCGAGGGAGAGAGGGCGAGCGCTCGACACGGCTATCCCGAAAGAGCAGCTCTGAAGCCCAACCGTCAATATAACTTAACGGTTTGACTTTTAATCGCAGACTTCTCTGGAGCACGAGGGGAGCAAGACTCTCCGGGTGCAGCTCGAGTTGAACCAGGTGAAGGCAGAGGTCGACCGCAAGATTGCAGAGAAGGACGAGGAAATCGACCAGATCAAGAGGGGCTTCCAGAGGACCGTGGAGTCCATGCAGGCGACACTGGATGCCGAGACCAAGAGCAGGAACGAGGCCCTCAGGCTGAAGAAGAAGATGGAGGGAGACCTCAACGAGATGGAAATCCAGCTCAACCACGCCAACAGGCTGGCGGCTGAGTCTCAGAAGCACCTGCGCAACGTGCAGAACCAAGCCAAGGTATTGCAAGATAGATAGATGTTTATTATTACAGCAGAAAACTACCCAGCGAGCTTGCAAGCTCGTTACGGGATTCCTGCGACGCAACAAACATGCGTGGAATCTGCGCGCGTTCTAAACTGTGTTATCATTAATTATCGTGGCCCGATTTCAGGATCTCCAGGTGCATCTGGACGAGGCGCTTCACGGGAACGAGGACCTGACGGAACAGAACGCGATGCTGCAGCGTCGGAACAACCTCGTGCAGGCCGAGATCGAGGAGATTCGAGCCGTTCTCGAGCAAACGGAGAAGACCAGGAGGATGGCCGAGCAGGAGTTGCTCGGCACCACCGAGAGAGTGCAACTGCTGCACTCCCAGGCACAAACATACAACGCGTTTAAAAACTCCTGCGAATTATTAATCGAGCCGCTCGAGCGCCGGTGCTTGTTGGTATTATTCTGGTCTCATATGACAAACAAAGAGACAAACTTCCCCTATATAGCCTTAACAGACTGTAGGGACAAGTGCTGTTAGCGAGTAGCACCTATGAAGGTCGACACGGCACACGAGGGGGTGGGTGACCAGCACCACGCCCGGCCGCCTTTGTCTCGCTAGTGGCGATGTTTACACACCACACTAGGTACTCATTTTGAGGCTGAGTCGAGCTAGGGGAGGCCCAGGACCGGTTTCAGAAAATCGTCACTGGTGTTGGCCGTGAGCGGGATTCGAACTCGGGTCGCCAGATTCGTAGCCCAGTGCGCTAACCACTGGGCTGCCGCTCCCCACACACAGGCACACACGCAGCACACACGCACGCGCTCTCACACTAAATGTGTCGGATGAGTGACTCGTGGGACGTCTCAAAATCTTTCACTGTAATGCCAGATGGGTTTTGAAGATTTGAAAGTGTAAGAAAGTAAATCACCGTTGCTGAGCGCGGACCCAAGGGCACGAAATGCCAGGCGGCAAGCCACAAACAGCACGATTTATAGATATATTAAACAAGTGTTAATACGTGTCATAAATTGAGAAATACAAGACATTCAAAAGAGATATGATGAGAGGGACGCAATGGGTGGCTGAACCTGTTTTCACTTGCAGTGATGGTTTAATAGGGTATGAACAGTACGGTTGAGAAATAGAATTCAGATTTAAACTGAAAGACAGGTCTATTTGCACACGTTTTAGGAATATAAATTTAGGAAAAATATTTAGATTTGTACAATACCGCTATCATAACTGAAACACGTATAATGTAGCATTGATTCGTATTATGGCCAAGTAATTGACATATGGGCACACATCCAACACTTAAGAGCCAACTTTCCATCAGTATGGAATATCCAAAACGTGTAAAGTCGGCAATTTGGCTTATTGGTGGTGCATGGACACCGTGGTTGGCACACTGCAGTATAAACCCAGCGACCTGAATTTGATTCCTGCGCATGAGTGGCAGGTGGTATCTTAAGCGGTATTGGGCAGCCTTCCCAGTCTCGCCAGGCCACCCTGACTTGCGTGGTCGAGTGGTCAAACAGCACCCTCATTGACATGGCATGAGGAGGCCTTACTCCAGCAGTGGGTTAACAGAAGGCTGTAAATAAGCAATAATAATACTACTACTACTGTGAATCGGCTTAATTGAAGATCATTTAGCTTTTTTTTTTTTATAAAATACAGATATACATACTATTATCGTTAAAGTCAGTTGAAATGTTCGGCATTCTATATATACATAAATTGCACAATGAATTAAAATAGATGTTTGCCAAAACATTACAAAAATGTACTAGAATACAAATAATGGCAGTTTAATATGTAGAATACGTAACCAGTTACTTAATAACACGATGAACTTAAATGGGAGAATTTATAATTGGTGAGGTTTTTGTCAATAGTGGTTCTTGAGAGGCCAGAGCGATAGAGTGGTTACGCGTTGGGGACCTGATGAGAATACAATTTTTAAAAATATTTCTGTAAGAATAATTTTGTTTTGTTACCATGTCGATTCACACAGTATGTGCTTTCACTTGTTTTTTTTTAGAACACGTCTTTGATGAACGCGAAGAAAAAACTGGAAAGCGATCTGTTCCATCTTCAGTCCGAGGCTGAGGAAGCTCTTCTGGAATCAAGAAGCTCGGAAGAGAAAGCCAAGAAGGCCATCACTGATGTGAGGAACTGCTTTGCTCGGTTGAATGTGAATGTATTGTAGAGCCCAGAGCGAACTCCTCCTGCAAGGCTGCCCACCAAATAATAATATTACACGATATGACTGTTCACATTATAACATTTCTCTCTAGCAGTTTCCTTTTAATTTTGTAAGTGTATTGCCCCTGTTCTAATGTATTGTTGTTGTACTGATTTCGTTTGGCCAGGCTGCCATGATGGCAGAGGAGCTGAAGAAGGAGCAGGACACGAGTGCCCATCTTGAGAGGATGAAGAAGAACATGGAACAGACGGTCAAGGATCTCCAGCGCAGGCTGGATGAGGCCGAGCAGATCGCGATGAAGGGCGGCAAGAAGCACATTCAGAAGCTGGAGTCCAGGGTAACTGCCCATCAGAATACATACGAACGTGGGATGGGGCAGTGGTGTGGTGGGCAGTAGCACTGCCCTATAAACCTGGTCACATGAGTTCAGTCACTGGTTACTGATAACATCATGGACAAATTATATCCAAACGAGTCCTGCAGCCTTCCTTCACGAACCCGCATTGGCCAGTGTAGTGAAGTATGGTCAAACAACTCCCATGCCCAACACAGTATGAAGAGGCATCTGTCGAGTAGGGGATTGGCAAAGGGCCATAACTCCAAGACTGTAACTGTAATTCATGTTAATCAGTATGTATCTCTTGTGTCTCGTGATTTACATACAATGACTGGGACACAGGATTTCATCGGTACTGGGTTTTCAATACCAAGCAGTGTGGACTGAGTCTATCATGCATCCTATGATAAGTGTTAGACTTCACATTTTGTGGGAAGCTCATCAGTAGTCATCCTCTACTGACATTGGGTTCCATCGGAAAAATATGGATTTTTGCAGAAACAGTTGAGGTTCTTCTTCTTATAGTGCCTCGGTCTTCCGGACTGTTGATGGGTGACTGTTTCGCTTCACAAAATCTGCGGGCAGTGGTCTTTCCATTCCCCTCTCTACACAGCTGCCACTTCAAACTAAGATAGCTTCCATCCCATGAATATGTCAATCATGTCCATCCATCCATCCATTTTCTAAACCGCTTGTCCTGGTGAGGATCGCGGTGTTAGCAGTCCAAGGAGAGTGGACCAGACATCCCTTTCCTCAGCAACAGATTCCAGCTCTTCCTGGGGGATTCCCAGGCGTTCCCAGGCCAGCCGAAGGATATAATCCCTCCAGCGTGTCCTGGGTCGGCCTCTAGGTCTCCGCCCAGTGGGCCGTGCCTGGAATACCTCCCGAGGGAGCCTTCCGGGGGGCATCCTTACCAGATGCCCGAACCACCTCGATCATGTCTAAGTTGATATATTTTGGTGTGAGAGGCATTCATGCTCTTGCAGGCTTGTGTGCTTGTTTGCAAAAAAGACGCCACAGATGTAATAATGTCTGTTTCCCAGGTGCACGAGTTGGAGACTGAAGCTGATGCTGGACAAAGACGCAATTCTGAAGCCATTAAGGGAGCACGGAAGTATGAATCCAAAATCAAAGAACTCTCTTTTCAGGTAATGTCTGTGAGAAGTATTGTGTTTAAACAAAACATATTGTACTGATGTAGGTTTTCACGGCTCGATTAACGATGGTTGCTCTTCAGAGCTGTTCTTTTGGGATAGCCGTGTCGAGGGCGAGAGGGAGATCGCTCGACACGGCTGACCCGAAAGAACAGCTCTGAAGAACAACCATCAACAATACATGTTTCCAATAATGTATATTATTATAGTTTTCGAGCATTGCTTTGCATGTGTGGAGTATGAGGGTGTTTGTGCTCTCTATCCACAGGCTGAAGAAGACCGTAAGAATTTGCTGCGTCTGCAAGATCTGGTTGACAAGCTACAGCTTAAAGTCAAAGCTTACAAGAGACATTCAGAGGAAGCTGTGAGTTGTGACAGTGCCCAGACGGGGCACTTCTATCGGGAATCCACCGAACACTTCACGGAACATGTTAGTAATTTTGTTAAGAGGTAACTGGTTGTTCACACTACTGCTGGCAGAAGGGCCTCCACTAGCAGGCCCTTCACTCTCTTGAGCTCCTGTAGACGGTAATTTGGTCTACTCTTCTACACTGGCCAGACACACACATATGGCGTGTGTAAGTGTGGGAGTAGCCACACTCACACCACCATAAGTGACCTGCCCAAACTGTGGTACGTCCGTTTAGTCTACGTGCTGTACTTCACCATTTGTAACATAAATACTAGACACGGTAAATAAAAACAAACATTAAAACGTGCGAAATGTAACAGACATGAGCAGGCATCCTATATGTAAACGTAACCCACGGATGGTGATAAACAGGTAATCAGTTTGGGACGCGATATCAAATCACACTATTTACAGTGCAAGAGCATTCCACTTGGGGCATTAAAACAGCGATTTAAGCTGGCAGACGAAGCGGTTTAAATTTCATCCAATGATACCCACCAAAGCACCGGTGCCAGCAAGGACATCACAAGTGTTGATATTTAATTTACTATCTTCCATTCCTTGCTTGGGGGTGAAATTCGATCTCGCGCTTATGGGCTTCAACTTTAGACTCCGGCTAACGGACGCGTCGTCGGCGTTACAGGAGGAGCAAGCCAACGTGAGCCTTTCCAAGTATCGCACGCTGCAGCACGAGGTGGACGAGGCTCAGGAGAGGGCTGACATTGCCGAGTCTCAGGTCAACAAGCTCAGGGCCAAGTCTCGCGACGGGGCCAATCAAAAGGTACAGGCGGCGCAGCATTTCCGACTTATCTTGCTTTTGCCACCGCTGTTGGTCAAATGGGTTGAAGAGAGCCTTTTCAAGAGGATGTCCATCCATCGAATCCATTGTCGGGAACCGTGGAAGCCTGTACAGGTTCTCGGTGAGCCGGAGCCTATCCCGGCAGACACAGGGCGTGAGGCAGGGCTATTTCAGAATAGCCGTGTCGAGTGTTCATTCTCTCTCCTTCGCGATGTTTCGCCTCCCACGTTGGAGGCATCCTCGGGCGTTTTAAATCCTACATCCGAACAGTCAAATAGTGCTATTATCGAATAGATAATCATAATAATAGCATTTATAGATCGCCTTTCACCCAAGGGTCGCAAAGCGCTGCACAAGGCTGTGGAGAGAAGGGCATATGACATAAAGACAGCAGAAAAGATACTAATAATTCTTCAGCAAGCAAGGAGGGAACAGATGTTCCCGAGCAGACGCAGATCGGGAGAGAGAGAGAGCGAGCCAACGTCTCGGCATGGCACCACTGACCCGCACCAACAGTCCAAGCCAGAGGAAGGAATAAATGTAGCGCTTAATGAAAGGAATCACATTTTGTGAACTCAAGTTGTTTTATTTTTATACTAGAAGGACATCTCAAAAGAACGTTGAAAATCCCCCTACTAATAACGCAGATTTGATGGGCTCAATAGCGGCTTATGGGGAGCGATGTAGGGGTAAGTGTAGTGTTCAGAGGCATGGCAGTGTCGCACGCGTCGTAGAGACTCGACACCGGACGTTAGAATGCCAACATCTAGCGAGGTCCCAGAACAGTTGTTAAACCTAAGTGACACAACACAAACACTTAGAACAAGTTTAAACAAACCGGACGAGATGGCCACGAAATTCAGTATTATAAAATAATTGGATGTTGAGCGACATGTCTACGAAAATCAAGAGTTTTAAATCTTTAAATAGGTGAATAAAGAACTAAAAATTGAACTCTTGGGGAAATGCTTGCACGGGCGAAACTTAGACAGCAGACATGTGAGCTTGTGAGCAGAGAGAGCAGCTGTTGCAGTTCTCCTTGAGCCATTGCCCGCGGCCGTGCAGTTACAAGACGTTGATGAATCCAGCGCATTGCAAGACCTGGTAAAGGTGCAGACACCTCATTTGTTCAACGGCTTACCACTGCATTTTGTAAAATCTGTCCACCGTTATATATTATCATCAGTCATGATCTATCCACTGCTGGGTGAAGTCTTCCCCCATACTGCCATAATATTCGCAGTCTTTCAGTGCAAATCGCAATCGTCCTCCTTCACAAGAGCTGATTCGATTTCTTGCTCTCCACAGTGGATGTGCCTTTGGACCGTTTCCCTCCTTTGGCTCCCACTCTATGCTTAGTCTTGGCCACCAGCCACAGCACCTTACCTTACATTTCATCTCAATTTTTCAAGAAACAGTGGGTTTTTTCAGCTTAGGGGAATCCCTGGTAGCGGCTGTCTCTCCCTTAGAGGTGGCATGTTTTATTAACTTACAACTGATTTTAACATGTGTGTTTTGTGTGTGTCTTTAGGTGAGAAGTGATGCTGAAGAATAGAATGTTCTAAATCTAGATGGAAGTGTAGCCATTGCATGCCTGCTACATTTATGTTCTCAATGAATTCAGATATACAGTACTTTGGTGTGAGAGGTACAGTCATATAATCATAATAATAAAGAAAATGAATGAAAACACTGATAACTGACTGCTTATTCTTACGTTGTCGTCATCTATTATTATTGTATGGAACTCACAATCAGAGGGGATTGTACAGAAGTCACATGTTTCACGAGAGGGGAATTTTGCCCTTATGGAAAGAAGTTTGACAAAATTCAGTGTGTCCCTAATTGATGCAGTTTACACAATATTTATATTTCAATTCCTATTGGTCATAGTTAAAGTCACAGTATTTTTTTGGAAAATGCCAGAATAGACACTGAAGGTCCTGTGATACCATTTCGAAGAGTAAGTCGTTATATTCTGATATCATGGCCCAGTGATATGAACACTGAACTATCAATCCGGCAACCCGAGTTTGATTCTCAGCCGTGGCTGACATAAGTTATGAGTGGTACAGTTATATTTATCATTGCCAAGCACGGCTAAGATGAAATGAGAGTGATAAATAAACTGGTCTTGGTGTCCGCTTACACCAACCCACGCTGACCAACATGGTCAAGTACGGTCAACAACCTCTATGAGTGACAAGTGTGGTGAACATTCAGCCACAACTGGCTTAATAAAGATCTGTACATTTTCATGATTTTAATTTGAACAAATTTTCCTTCAAAAATAAATAGATTCGATTGATCATGGCTAAGTCAGATTTGAGAATCGACTTTTGTAAAAGTAATCTTGGAAGTGTCCTTGCATGTGTTTTTCCCTTTACCCCTTCCTAGTGACAGCAACATGTGTGACTCCGTAGAGGTTGCCTCCATTCGTGACCGATGTCTCACTTGACATTGATTTAATGTTTGAAGCTGTAATGGTCGATGTAAAGACTTTAATCGGTGCATATGTTAAGTTTCAATGGCTGGAATTAGGAGAGAAAAAAAACAGTAATCCAACACGTAAAAAATAATTTCTTGGGGCCACCAAAAGTAGTTACAGAAATGTGTGACAGACTGTATATAACCTCTGTGCACTACCCCTATATATAAAGCATATTCTTGAAAATCTCATGGTCACATTTACACTTTCTGCTTGGATAAGTTGGGATAAACTGTACTCACAGACATTTTGTATCTGGCATCCTTTATTTAATATGCATGGTGAACATGTACAAATGAATCACACATAGCGTTCTTCAATAACAATAATGCCAAGCAGCCCTATGATAACCCCACATACTACAAGCGGAATATAGTTCGTTGTAAATCGGATATAATCGCCATTAGAACGACTTTAAGGAACGAATGCAATAACAGGCAACTGTTGGTATGAGACAACACTGAATATACGATTGTGAAAAAAGTAATCATCTCTGTGATTCAAAATCTTTCCGACTGAACCATAACATAAACGGTTCCTTCCAGCTTTAATACAAACTGGCTTCTTCTTCTTTGCGATTCTTCGAAGACGATGGTCAGCTTCTGGACATCGTTGTCTTTCAGCTCGGCCAAACTGGCTGACTGACTAAGGACATCCTTGACTGAGCTGTGGGGCACAGTGGTATGCATGCCCGCCTCGGCCAAGATCGCGGAGCGTGGCAGCTGCTGCTGCTACCCTTGCCTGTAATATATTGCATAACAGATTATTCAATTACTGTTAAGAATTTCTAAAGCCGTACGCTGTGGTTGCAAATATAATTGTGTAGTCCTCTTAAAGAAAATCAAGTACTGGATGTTAATATACACTTTTGACGGTTTTTTTTTTCGTTTTACTTTTTCACAAATTACAATTCAAAATTGTAATTTCAGTAAAAGCACGTTGCCGAGAATCGAACACGGACACCGGTTCTTTAGCGTGCGCACACCGCGCGCGAATTAAACCGTGAAATATCGCATCACGTTCGAACCAACGCGATCATTTCAACGCAGCGAGAGAGAAGCGGCCTCTACAAGGGCGACAGCGTCTCCAAATGCGAGGACCTCCTTCGAGCGCCAGTCGCTGACGCGGGATGTCGCTGAATCAGAAACGTCTATTTTTAAAATATGAAAAAAGTGAGCTAACGTCCATTAAAGGCAAGGTCCTGCTGCTTGGGGGGGCGTACCGTGGTGACGAAAACGCGTCTCGCATGGAAATGAGGCCGACGACACGTGCTCAACTTTGTGCTGTGTTCGGGAAACCGGGACTATATATTTCTGCAACGGCGCCGAGAGAGCACAGACCCTGGGGGTGTCAGCGGAGGTACGTGGGCCAGGCCGCGCACACTGCGGCGCGTGTTTGACTCTCCTTGAGATCGGATCACTTGATTTATTTGTTGTCGTCGAAATCAAGTGGTGTTAAATCAATACTTGGTACATTTGAACAGCTGGTGTCAATCAAGCACGCATCACACACACACACTTTGCAATTATTATTTAATACATATTTCAAGAACGTTTGTAATAATCGCAAATCTTTTTTTTGCTTTAGGGGTCAGTTGCTGCTTCTACCTTCAAGTTGCATAAATAGGTGAGTTTTTACGACGTGTTGTGTTTTTAAGCATTTTAATTGTGCAGGTCTGAGAAGATATATGATACTTTCAGTGAATGTGAATATGTTACATTTAGCAACGGGCTATATTTTAAAGAGATTGTTTTTACCGTGGCTAAGGGGATCAAGGTAGAAGCGTTCACGTCGCGATCCCTGTCAAGTAATACTTGGTATTAGCTGCAAATTCTACCAAATACTTCAAAGCCGAGCTGAAAGACAACGATGTCCAGAAGCTCAACAGATGCCAGAAGCCCCTCAGTCTGGAGCAAGAAGAGAGGCCAATGCCCGCCTTTAAGGCCAGCACTGACTATTATATCCCTAAATATTGAAGGGCTGTCTGCAACTAAAGAAGAACTTGTTGCAATGGGAAACTGTCATATAACCATCACGCTTCGAAAAATCGCATCGAACCGTGGCTAAAACACAGCTGGTATACAGATCTGAGTTAGCTGCTTACAATGCATCACATTGTAAAGGAAAATACATTAGAACCAACAATGAATGCATAACTATCTCACTGCCAAATACAGAAATGTACGAACTAAAATTCAGGTTTTTCCTGAAGTAGCAAGGGTGGAGCAGTGGATCATCCATTCATTAATTGTCAGAAACCGCTTAATCCTGTACAAGGTTGCGGTGAGCCGGAGCCTATCCCGGCAGACACAGGGTGCAAGGCAGGGCTACACCCAGGATGGGACGCCAGCCCATCACAGGGCATTGGAGCAGTGGTTTATGACCTCAATATTTAAGTTTCATTCCTGGCCGTGGTTAGAATCAGGCCGAGTGACATCTGTCCTGGTGCCCCACACCTCCACCCCATTGATGAATCTGTACTGGGCAGTGTGGTGAAGTATGGTGAAATAACCCCCTTAATGGGGGGGGTTCTTCATCCAGTAGCATATTCAATTTGATCAAACTTATATTTATCACACCACGATCGTAACTTTTCCTTTCTTTTTAAAACATTTAACATCGTTTTTATTTTTAAGATCATGTCTACACATCAGACTAATGCGCTCTATTTCTTTATCCGTCCCCAGCACGCCTAAAGACCAGGCAAGATGGGAGACCTCAGTGAATTTGGGAAGGCCGCGCCCTTCCTGCGCAAGTCTGAGAAGGAGCGTCTGGAGGCGCAGACTCGGCCCTTCGACATGAAGAAGCAGTGCTTCGTGACCGACCCGAAGATTGAGTTCGTCAAGGCAACCATCACGAGCAGCGAGGGTGGCCAAGTCACCGTCGATACTGAACTTGGCCAGGTACTTGTCACGAAGTGTGTTGTGAGTTTGCGATGGCCACAATTTCGAGAATGTGGCTATATACACAAAAAATCGGTTAATACACACTTTGATGTTTTTAAACGTTGCAATATGTCAAAAATTGATCGTGCCACTTAGATGAATTTGTATCAGTAGGGCCTTAATCTGTGTCTCACACGTTATTTTCTGTTCTGCAGACCGTGACAGTCAAGGAGGACCATATCCATCAGATGAATCCTCCCAAGTTCGACAAAATGGAGGACATGGCCATGATGACCTTTTTGAACGAACCATCTGTGCTGTTCAACCTGAAGGAAAGATACGCAGCCTGGATGATCTACGTAAGCCACCGCGCTCCATGTTCTGTGCACGCACGCAATACGGTGTTGTTGATTGTAACATGGGTGGCCCCCTATGCCGGTATTTCGAGGATTGTCGTAAGTGCGCGGATGGTCGTGTTTTGGTGAAACCACGACGTGTGGGCGCCCTGTCAATCTGCGCGCCGTGCCGTGCCGTGTGCAGACCTACTCGGGGCTCTTCTGCGTCACCGTGAACCCATACAAATGGCTCCCGGTGTACGACCCGGAGGTCGTGGCTGGATACAGAGGGAAGAAGCGGCAGGAGGCTCCTCCCCACATCTTCTCCATCTCTGACAACGCCTATCAGTTCATGTTGAGCGGTACGTGATAATAATAATAGCATTTTGTATAGCGCCTTTCACCCGAGGTTCACAAAGCGCTGCGTCCTTATTTGATGGACGCTATTCCCAATGAAAGGTTTAAAACAAAAAATTGGCCCGACTGAAACAAGCACGTTTGCACTAATGTGTCGCACGGCTTTTCATAATTGCGTTTTCTTGTACCTCCCGTCACCTTGCAGACAGAGAGAACCAGTCCATCTTGATCACGTAAGTGTTGCTCATTCCCCATCGCACAGTGTTGATACATTTTTACACAATGTCATTTGCTCATCATACTAGTTTGGCTCGTTCGTTAAATGCCAAGTGAGTGTGGTCAAAGTGATAAACGTACGAATCTTTTTTGTCATTTTATTCCACAGCGGAGAATCCGGTGCAGGGAAGACTGTCAACACGAAGAGGGTCATCCAGTACTTCGCAACAATTGCGGCCCTGGGAGATTCTGCTAAGAAGAAGCAGGAGGGAAAGATTAAGGTACACCCTGCAAATAGCCACTTTAGAAAGACATGAACCATTTATGCTTAAGCTGCTTTTACATCTACGTGGGTGGAAAGCTTATTACACGAGCTGCTTAATACGTGGGTCAACACTCATCTCATTGGCGGAATACTATAGATTATATTAAAATGTAATTATGATATTTTCCCTGTGTGGAGTTTGCATGTTCTCCCCGTGTCCGCGTGGGTTTTCGCCGGGCACTCCGGTTTCCTCCCACCGTCCAAAGACATGCTGCCAGGTTAATTGGCGTACTGACTAAATTTCCCCAGGCGCCCTGCGATGGACTGGCGTCCCATCCTTGGTGTTCCCCTGCCTTGCGCCCTGTGTCTGCCGGGATAGGCTCCGGCTCACCGCGACCCTGTATAGGATTAAGCGGTTTCTGAAAATGGATGGATGGATATTTTCTCTTAGGATATGGGAGTTGTGTGACTATTGATGTTAATACCTAAATGCAGAAAATTGAACTTTTAATGTGTGTTAGAAATATAACTTCAACTATCTTACAGGCTAGCATGTCATTCTGTAAATTCCACTATTTTCATTCGTGACGTCAGTACGTGGGTTTGAAGTCCAAGCGCGTTACAGGTGTAAGGAAGCAATACATGTTGTGCTGCTGTGTTGTCTCCTTAACAGGGTACCCTTGAGGATCAAATCGTTGAGGCTAACCCTCTGATGGAGGCTTTTGGTAACGCCAAGACCGTGAGAAATGACAACTCCTCACGTTTCGTGAGTTCGATTCCTTCATTTTCTTAGTGCCCCTTGCTTCACACCCTTCATCAACTAGCTTCTAATGCCATTTCATCGGTTGCTCAGCCGATGCAATAATGAAAAAAAACTGTCTTCTAACTCCCCAGGGAAAATTCATCCGAATTCACTTTGGTGCCACTGGCAAGCTCGCTTCTGCAGATATTGAAACGTGTGAGTATTAAGCTGTGTTTTGCAAAATCTTGCACTGCGTTGGCATAGTAATATTAAACACGAGGAACAAGCATTTATTTAATATAACATTTAATGTTGTAACATTTCGCAGATCTGCTGGAGAAATCTCGCGTCACCTTCCAGCTCCCAACGGAGAGAAACTACCACATCTTCTTCCAAATCCTGTCTCAGCAGAAGCCTGAGCTTCTGGGTATGTTACTAGTGGCACCACATTCTCCAGTGATGTTCTGTATGTCAAATCCAGTTCACCGAATTAAATCAGCATTTCACATAGCTAAAACTAAAATAAAATGAATGATCATGTGTTCTTTGCCACTAAAGCTTACATGACCATGTGCCGCAGAATGTAGGGTAAGACTTTAGATCAATTTAATAAATCAACCTTGTCTATTCATTTTCCACAACTAGGCTAAAGAGCAAATGAATGTTTATTTCATGAATGCATGTAGTGCCTGGCTGATACCCATTTTTGTGCTCGTACAGATATGCTGCTGATCACCACCAACCCCTTTGACTACCCATTCATCAGCCAGGGTGAAGTCACTGTCGCCTCAATCGATGACAAGGAAGAACTTATGGCTACTGATGTAAGTAATGTAATGTATAACAATAATGTTTTAAGTGATGGTTATGCATGTCACGTTGAGTGACTGCATATCATTCTGGACCAGCTTCCACTATCGGAAAAAGATGGGGAAAAAACCCCTTGTCATTAAAAAAATACTTATTTGCTCACTATAAAGATTATAAACTCGCCCCTCCCCAACCTTCTACCAACCACACTCATATTTTGGCCCAGTGACTGGCACCGGGTCATATGTTTTAAATGTATAAGCACTCATTAATCCCCGAGTGTATAAAGTTGAGATGCTTGTGCATTGCTATTATGTTATATTCAATTTCAGAACGCCATTGAAGTCCTGGGCTTCACCAACGATGAGAAGATGAGCATCTACAAGCTGACCGGGTCCGTCATGCACTACGGCAACATGAAGTTCAAGCAGAAGCAGCGCGAGGAGCAGGCTGAGCCCGACGGCACAGAGGGTACAAAGACACAGTCATCTCGATGGCGTCGGTCACCCCTCAAGTGTGTTATGCCAAAAGCCGATCTCAATCTGCAAACGATGCTTCGCAGTGTATTATTATGGAGTTGAACAACACTCCAACGAGCACAGTTAAAGAGCCCCATTTCCTCTTTGGCACTCCTGAGTGAGTAATTTCGGTATACATATTAGAGTTATAATAATAATAGCATTTTATAGAGCGCCTTTCACCCGAGGGTCACAAAGCGCTGCATGAGGGCCGCGCAGAGTTAATATTGTTTTTTAGTCTGCCAGTGTACGCGAAAGTAGGAAAGGTAGAGCTGCGGCCCTGCAATTTCCCTGCTCATGCCACTGCTGGCAGAAGGGCCTCAACTATAGAGGGAGCTCTAGTGAGCCCCTATAGAGGGTATTTGGCCTACTCTTCCACGCTGGTGGAAATACCCTCACCATACCTCACCATATGCAACCTGCCGATTCATTAACTGGGTTGACAGATTTTTTTTTTAAGAAACTTGACTCATTGTTTCAAATTTTGTAATGGAAGATCGAAGCAACCTGGCCTCCTCCTGGTTTCCAGTCCAGTGTCTTAACCATTACACCATGCAAGCATCCGTAGTAAATACTGGGCTCTAACCGATAGTCTCACGTTGAATACATGTATGCGTCTGCATTCACAGATGCTGACAAGGCTTGCTTCCTGATGGGAATCAACTCTGCTGATCTGCTCAAAGCTCTTTGCTTGCCAAGAGTCAAAGTCGGAAACGAGTTTGTCACCAAAGGCCAGACCGTTCAACAGGTACTTTCATGAAATGTCAGAATTTGGTTAGTCTCATTAAAGTTGTGTTAAAATGTGTTTCTCGCGTTGTTCGTAAGACATGATCGAAAATGATGAGTCTATCGTCTGACATTCTCTCTTACAGGTGTACAACAACATGGGTGCCCTCGCAAAGGCGTGCTTTGAGAGGCTCTTCTTGTGGATGGTGATCCGCATCAACCAGTCGCTGGACACCAAGCAAGCCAGGCAGCACTTCATCGGTGTGCTGGACATTGCTGGGTTCGAGATTTTCGATGTAAGTGTTTATTTATCACAATTATTTTTACAAGATGTTTTTATTCGAACATTGTTTACACGTAAGAGAAACTACTCGTGGCTTCGTATGTCCGCACACTGAGTCTCTGTTCTCTTCTCAGTTCAACACCTTCGAGCAGCTCTGCATCAACTTCACCAACGAGAAGCTGCAGCAGTTCTTCAACCACCACATGTTCGTGCTGGAACAAGAGGAGTACAAGAAGGAGGGCATCAACTGGGTCTTCATTGACTTCGGCATGGACTTGCAGGCCTGCATTGACCTCATTGAGAAGGTTCGTTTAGCTCGCAGCCTGTGCCAATTCCATAATTAGTGCTTGACACATATTGACATATTACAAACAAGGCCATACCCATGTAAATTCTGAAATTGTTTTCTCTCCCTTTTTTTCTAGCCTTTGGGCATCATGTCCATCCTTGAGGAGCAGTGCATGTTCCCCAAAGCCAACGATCAGACCTTCAAGGAGAAGCTGTACGACCAGCATCTTGGCAAGAACAAATTCTTCCAGAAGCCCAAGCCATCGAAGGGAAAGCATGAGGCTCACTTCTCCCTTGGCCACTATGCCGGCAACGTGGACTACAACATCGGCGGCTGGCTGGAGAAGAACAAGGATCCACTGAACGAGTCTGTGGTCCAGGTTTACCAGAAGGCCAGCCTTAAAGTGCTCGCCACTCTCTTTGCCACTTTTGCTGGTGCTGATGGCGGTGAGTGAGAAACATTGCACTTATCTTGTTATGAAGTATATTCAATTTGCTGTTATCGTCCACAATGCTGAAGTCGGTAATTTACTTAACTTCGCTGCTCTGCTGCCCACTAACCGTCATTACGGTCGATGTTTATTTCACACAGATAGCGGCGCCAAGAAGGGCAAGAAGAAGGGTTCTTCTTTCCAGACCGTGTCTGCGCTGCACAGGGTGAGTAGTGCAAAGGGCGACAATTTTACACCGTTGAAATATATTCACGTGAATTTCATGTACAGTTTTAAGAGCAATTTGGTGACGTAAAATTGTGTTTTCCTTTGCTCATAGGAAAATCTAAATAAGCTGATGGGCAACTTGAAGACAACTCACCCCCACTTTGTGCGCTGCTTGATCCCCAACGAGACCAAGACTCCCGGTTTGTTTTGCGAAACTCGAGCTAGTTTTACATGCGCCAAAACTTAAGATGCAATTATTTTTAAACATTAGTATAAGCAACAATGGAAAACAATATATCCCAGGTGGCAGATTATTCGAATGCTGATATCCTAAATACATCCATATCGTACCACGTATAGTGAAGTAGCATTTGACCGCAATGTGATACTCATGTTCTTATAAAGCGTATATCGTAAAATAATGTAATCGTATCCTGAGGCCATCATAAAGAGAGGGACCACTATGTAGCATATCATGGAAAATTAGATCAGAGCAACTCAGATTATGACACATTCCCAATGAACTATATGATCCGGGAAAAACGACAAGATATTTACTTGATTGGTGACCGTGATTTGTTTCCGTGTGTCGCGCTTAGGCACCATGGACCACAACCTCGTGATGCACCAGCTGCGTTGTAACGGAGTGCTTGAGGGCATCAGGATCTGCAGGAAGGGATTCCCCAACAGGATCCTCTACGGTGACTTCAAGCAGCGGTGAGTGCAGAGAAAATGTGTGAAGGTCTTTGCAAACTCACTGGCGCCACAAAGTCAAAATGCAAAAGCACCTCAAAGATATTGCCGTCATTATTATCAATGACAACACATAATGGAGTAAAAGTCATTGCATAGAGAAAGGTGAGGCTGAAATAAGGGTGACACTGATGAGTCCACTCTTGTCCTTCATTACCAATGGTAACTTTTGAACACGATTGCAGCTTTCAAAATCCCAGCCGTATGTTACACATTTCTTTATATAGACATATTTATGGGTCTCTTTTCGACAAGCGTTTTTAATTGTGCTATCAGTATCATGTCATGAGGCAAACAATTATTTGGCTATCTTTAAAAAATAGTATCAGGGCATGCGTTTGCAAGACGTATTTTTTACAGGGCTTCAAGTGGCCCTTTTTTATCATCCTCCAGCAGTCGATTGTTAAAGGCTGAGCGTGCAAATAGTGAAGCTATTGTCACACATCGCTCGCGCGTTTTCCTATGCCTCCTAGGTACCGTGTGCTGAACCCCAATGCCATGCCTGAGGGACAGTTCGTGGACAGCAAGAAAGCCTGTGAGAAACTCATGGCCTCCCTGGAGCTGGATGACGCCCAGTACAAATTCGGACACACCAAGGTAAACGTCATCGTCATCATTGGCCATTATCTAACCAGAAGATACGTTCTATCTTGTTATGGAATATCCATGGACTATCCATAACAAGACACAGTAAAAAAATAACAATTTCGAAACGACAAAGTGAAACCTTCTGTTTCTTCTACTTATTCTGTTTCGCAGGTGTTCTTCCGTGCTGGTCTCCTGGGTACCCTGGAAGAGATGAGAGACGACCGTCTGTCTCTGCTGCTCACCCGCACTCAGGCCCTCGCTCGTGGCTACCTGAGCCGTGTAGAGTTCAAGAAGATGCTGGAGAGAAGGTATACAGACGCACGCATCTCTAGATACAAACTAATAATTTAAAGCCCTTTTCTCAATTCACTGCTAGATTATTATTTGACACACCATGTAGGTCAGGGTGCCTGTTTGATCGTACTTCGTCACGCTGGTCAGTGATGGTTGAGGATGGAGGGTTGGCAGGACCAGTTCAGATATTATTCAACGTTGGTGTTAGCTCCTAGCCAGCCATTGAACTCTCTTCCCTGGGTTTATAACATAGTATGCAAACCAGTCCACCACTACTCCTTGAAATTATATGCAAATGTCACATACGTAATTATGTGCACGTGTATGCATGTATGAAGAGTGTCTATGTATCATATTTAACATTCAAACTTTTAAGAGTATACCGTTTTCCAATTTGGGACAAGACATGAGCACACAATGACCTAGTGTCCTGTGGAAACCATACCCAAGTGGGCAAAGAGATGTGAAAGATTGAGAACCCCTGCTGTAGACCTAAGACGTGAAGTTCTCTAATTCATCACAAGAGCCATTAGGGGGCTACTAAAACTGAACAATAAACTCCCTACAAAAATGTTTAGCAGCAAAACAGATCACCATATGGGCTATCTGTCTGCCAAAATAAAATGATAAAAATGGAATATGCAGGTTTTATCAGTCTGGAAATTGAGAGGAGTATTGCTTCATTAATAACAATGAATTCTGTTTTTCTTTAGGGAGTCTCTGATTGTTATCCAGTACAACATCAGAGCCTTCATGGGTGTGAAGAACTGGCCATGGATGAACCTGTACTTCAAGATCAAGCCTCTGCTCAAGTCCGCCGAATCCGAAAAGGAGATGGCCAACATGAAGGAGGAGTTCATCAAGACCAAGGAGGCTCTCGAGAAGTCGGAGGCCCGTCGTAAGGAGCTGGAGGAGAAGATGATCTCAGTCGTGCAGGAGAAAAACGACCTCCTCATGCAAGTCCAGAGCGTAAGTTTGTGCTCTAAACCCATTTACCACTAAACAGATCAAACAAAACACATTTAAAAACAAATACATATTCGACTCGAACATTTATACTATCGTATACTTAAAATTGTTTCGTGCACCTTCAAAGGGGGAAGATTCCATCAACGACTCTGAAGAAAGATGCGACCAGCTGATTAAGGCTAAGATTCAGCTGGAGAGCAAGCTCAAAGAAATGCAGGAGCGCATTGAGGAGGAGGAAGAGATGAACTCAGAGGTGACGGCCAAGAAGAGGAAGCTTGAGGATGAGTGCTCTGAGCTCAAAAAGGATATCGATGACTTGGAGCTCACGCTGGCCAAGGTGGAAAAGGAGAAGCACGCAACGGAGAACAAGGTTTGTTTGCCACAGCACAGTATGATATGGTACATACAGTAATTAAATCGTTGCAAATATATCACAACTCACCCCAGCCATTCCAATGTCCTGCCAAAGTCGAGCCAAGGGGACCCGCAGTAGCAGCCATGCCAGTGTGCTACAAGGTCAATGCAGCAATGCAAATTGACAATTAGTCTGCGAGTACGGGGAGATGTTGTTACGTATTTTTTTGGCCAATTATGTAATATGTGGGTAATTTATCGAATTTGGAAAATTTGGGCCGTTATGCTGGAAAACGTGACCAACTAAATGTTTGATGATCACTGAATCTTTGGCATCCACTATAAAGCAGTCTACATTTACAGATATAACACCCACAGTAATAACCAGGGTGGCTGTTGGGCCCAGACTAGGAAACTCTGCAGCAAGTGGCTAACATGCTACCGCTTAGCCATGTTAACTTGTTATGCACGTCTTGCTTTATTAACTGGGCTTGTATTTTTTTTTCCAGGTGAAAAACCTGACCGAGGAAATGGCCGTGCTGGATGAGAACGTATCGAAGCTGACGAAGGAGAAGAAGGCTCTGCAGGAGGCTCACCAGCAAACCCTGGATGACCTCCAGGCTGAGGAGGACAAAGTCAACTCCCTCACCAAAGCCAAGGCTAAGCTTGAGCAGCAAGTGGACGATGTAAGTCTTTGGTAGAGAATGTAAGAGCTATAGCACGAGAAATTGATACATTACTGTTGGGAATCACAAACGTGGTGCCCTCCTTTTGCTCAACGGTTCCACATAGCTCAACGGTTCTTTCCAGCTTGGATAAAAACTAAAAGCTGTAGTATATCACCTCTTATTATTTGCCCTAAAATAATAGATTTTTTCTTTATTACTTCTAGATCAAATTTTAAATAATTTATGTAATCCTTACTTTTGCCATTGCAGTTTGTTTTCATTATATTATTTATACGAAATTGTGTCGCTCTTCTGAATGCATTTTGTAAATGAGCGGTGTGTATTTGGTTTTCGTTTTTATTTGGACACTTTGTGTAGTTGGAAGGATCATTGGAGCAGGAGAAGAAAGTACGTATGGACATTGAGAGAACGAAGAGAAAGCTTGAGGGTGACTTCAAGATGGCCCAGGAGTCCATCATGGATCTGGAGAACGACAAGCAGCAGATTGATGAGAAGACCAAGAAGTAAGAGCTGCAATTCTCTGACAAATTCGTTTTTTTTATTTCAGAGCAATGAAAACATCACACTCACGTGTATATTGTTGACATGCCGTTCTCTTTGCGGCCCTTGTGCAGCGCTTTGTGACCCTCGGGTGAAAGGCGCTATATAAAACGCTATTATTATTATTATATTTAATTGCGAATGATACATTTGTGCACGTTCATATTTTCAGGAAGGACTTTGAAATCAGCCAGCTCAACAGCAAGATTGAAGATGAGCTTGCCTTGTCCGCTCAGCTGCAGAAGAAAATCAAGGAGCTTCAGGTCCATACAACACAAACCCGATACAAACATACGTTGCAAAAATAAAATCTTAAAAGCACTCTGAAGTTTAAAGTTATTTCCCATGACGTTTCCTTAACAAATGCTTTTTGTTTGACGATAACCGCAGGCCCGCATTGAGGAGCTGGAGGAGGAGATC
>JAZEWU010000034.1:1156852-1174072 GCA_036362915.1 Geotria australis | reverse complement strand
GAGCAGATCGACAACCTGCAGCGCGTCAAGCAGAAGCTCGAGAAGGAGAAGAGCGAGTTCAAGATGGAAGTCGATGACCTCAGCAGCAACATGGAACAAATTACCAAGTCCAAGGTACTTGACTTACTTTATATACAAACATTGGGCAATACATTTAATGAAACCAGCTTACCTCGTCAGTTATTGAGACCACTTACGTCAGGGGTGTCCAAACTACGGCCCGCGGGCCAACTGCGGCCCGCCATCCATTTTTAATTGGCACGTATCAAAGTCTAACAATATAATGGTCTATGGCCCACACATAATATTTGCGCTTAACTGTATTGTGAGTGGCCCAGTCTTTCGTACATTTTTCTGTATGTGGCCCTCAGGAAAAAAAGTTTGGACACCCCTGACTTACGTCATACATTATTACCAAATGATAGAGAAATACTCTGAGATATTCTCACTACCCCCTTCTCAGGAAGCACAAACCGGCTCGCTAAGACACCGTAATTCTCATTATTGATTATACCTACCTACAGAAAAAAACGTTAACGTTCATTCTAAGTTCAACTCTGCCTGCTGCCCAGCTGTTGTATACTTCTGAAATGATTGATATACTATTATTTTATGAATTTATTTCTATTTGTTTTAAACAAACGTGAATATATTTTACATCTATAATTTTATTTTTGCTTGCAGGTGAATCTTGAGAAACTGTCTCGGTCACTGGAGGATCAGCTCTCTGAACTCAAGACCAAGGATGACGAAAACATCCGCACCATCAATGACATCACAGCGCAGCGAGCAAGGCTCCAGACTGAATCTGGCGAGTGTCCCGTAGCACGGTTAACAGTCACTCATTTAAAGCAGCCTTACCGTTGTGTTGTCAATGAGCAATAGTTAAATTACCCATGTGAAATTATCATTTCTGTGTTACTTGCTCTATTATCCAACAGGTGAATTGGCGAGGAAGCTTGAAGAGAAAGAGGTTCTGGTTGTTCAACTCTCCAGAGGAAAGCAGTCCTACACCCAGCAAGTTGAGGACTTGAAGAGGCAGCTTGAAGAAGAAGTCAAGGTAGATTTACGAGAAGATCTTCTGTATATTTCAAAACAGCACGCATTTTTGAGCTGTATTAATGCTGTACATGTCTAAACAAAATCATATTCTACCTTACTCCAATATCATTAACATGTAAGAAACTAATGTGAACATTAATAATAATAATAGCATTTAGAGAGCGCTTTTCACCCGAGGGTCACAAAGCGCTGGAAATGTTATTGTATTCTATTTAGTGAGCTAATGAACTATGTCTCTGAAATGTTCAGGCCAAGAACGCCCTGGCCCACGCCGTGCAGTCGGCGAGACACGACTGCGACCTCCTCCGCGAGCAGTTTGATGAGGAGCAGGAGACCAAGGGCGAGCTCCAGAGAGCCATGTCCAAGGCCAATGCTGAGGTGGCCCAATGGAGAACCAAGTACGAGACCGATGCCATCCAGAAGACCGAGGAGCTGGAGGAGGCCAAGTGAGACCTGCACTGAAATCTTAGGATAAGAGGATAATGCAGTTCTTCAGGATAGTTTTTGCATAATGCACCAAGTTATTTTTGTACAGTGTGTTGTTTGAAACCAGTATCTTTACTATAAGCTTCCTATAACCTTGTGCAATGAACATATAAATGAATCTTGGCAAATAAAAGGTGACTATGATCTAGGCACTAAATGTGTCTTGGCCTCTTAACGCCCTGCAGGAAGAAGCTGGCAGCCCGTCTCCAGGAGGCAGAGGAGCAAGTGGAAGCCGCAAACTCCAAGTGCGCTTCCCTGGAGAAGACCAAGCAGCGTCTGCAGGGTGAGGTTGAGGACCTCATGATTGATGTGGAGAGGGCCCACTCAGCTGCTGCTGCTCTTGACAAGAAGCAGAAGGCGTTTGATAAGGTACTTAAATTACACCATATCTCAATATCATTGCACGTCTGTGTTAGTAATACGTTTTTAATTGTGATGTATTGTATGGCAAAAAAACAACAGATGTTGTAACCCTTGACTAGGTTCTGGCAGAATGGAAGCAGAAGTTTGAAGAAAGCCAAGCTGAGCTCGAAGCCTCACAGAAGGAATCAAGATCTCTGGGCACAGAGCTGTTCAAGCTCAAGAATGCTTATGAAGAGACACTGGACCACCTGGAAACATTCAAGAGGGAGAACAAGAACCTCCAGGGTAAGTTTAATATAAATACAAAAATATGACTTATGTGCTAACAATGATTGAACTTCGCCTATTTAACAATCTGTACAAAATTGCTTATTTGAATATTTTCTTGTTAAACCGGCAGATAGTTTTGACAAAGTATTTCGTTAAATGTGTTTTAATGTCCTCAATTCAAGGAGTATTTTACATATTCTTAATAAAGCAAGTCTATTTTTATCTAAGTCGTAGCTGAGAATTCATATTAAGTGAACCGTTCAGACAAATAAATGTACGGACTATGTTTAACATAAGGTCCCAATGATATATTTTTTCAACAGAGGAAATTTCAGACCTCACCGAACAGCTTGGTGAGACTGGCAAGAGCCTGCACGAGCTTGAAAAGGCCAGGAAGACCCTTGAACAGGAGAAGACTGACATCCAGGCTGCCCTTGAAGAGGCTGAGGTAATGTCGTGCAGGCATTGGGAATAAAATGGATGTAGTATTAAACTAAAATGTCTAAAAATAGTTTCACGGATTTCAAAATGGACACATTGGAAACCTCACGTTTTCTGTTTGCAAAGTGAACACATTTCAACAGAATCCCATTCTGGATTGCAGGCTTCTCTGGAGCATGAGGAAGGCAAGATTCTCCGGGTGCAGCTCGAGTTGAACCAGGTGAAGGCGGAGGTCGACCGCAAGATTGCAGAAAAGGACGAGGAAATCGACCAGATCAAGAGGGGCTTCCAGAGGACCGTGGAGTCCATGCAGGCGACACTGGACGCCGAGACCAAGAGCAGGAACGAGGCCCTCAGGCTGAAGAAGAAGATGGAGGGAGACCTCAACGAGATGGAAATCCAGCTCAACCACGCCAACAGGCAGGCGGCTGAGTCGCAGAAGCACCTGCGCAACGTACAGGGACAGATCAAGGTAAATATGAATCACCTACCTTATATTTCTACGTAATAATTAATTCCTAAATGTGGAATGTAAAATTGTATTTCGTCTATATGTTTAACTTCCAGTAGTTAACGTGTTTTAACATACCGGTCATTATGATTCGTTTTGCAATACATTAATTGCACTGCTTTAAATTTCAGGACCTCCAAGTTCACTTGGATGATGCCCTCCGTGCCAATGAAGACCACAAGGAACAGGCCGCCATGCTCGAACGCCGCAACAACCTTTTGGTGGCTGAGGTCGAAGAGATGCGATCTGCTCTGGAACAGACAGAGAAGGCCCGCAAGCTGGCAGAGCAAGAATTGCTGGGAGCCACTGAGAGAGTGCAGCTCCTGCATTCCCAGGTGACAAATAATACTTGGAAATACATTCAAATATGACATGCTTAAATGTGACTGCTATATTAACATCAATTAAACTGTTGCTAACACAAGTATATTATCTTTTCTTTTAAAGAACACGAGTCTGATCAACACCAAGAGGAAGTTGGAAGGTGATCTTTCCCAGCTTCAGTCTGAAGTGGAAGAAAGCATCCAGGAGTCGAGAAATGCTGATGAGAAGGCCAAGAAGGCTATTACCGATGTAAGCACATTTTACACTTTAAATCCTCCTACATATTTAATTGCTTGTTTATGTTTTGTGCGATAGTAATTGTACTAACAATCCATAATTGTTTTCTTTTTTGGCCAGGCTGCCATGATGGCAGAAGAGCTCAAGAAGGAACAGGACACGAGTGCCCATCTTGAGAGGATGAAGAAGAACATGGAACAGACCGTGAAGGATCTGCAGCACAGGCTGGATGAGGCCGAGCAGATCGCGATGAAGGGCGGCAAGAAGCAGATCCAGAAGCTGGAGACCAGGGTAAGAACGTGGATTTCACGTGGCATTTGGCAACTAGAAGTGTTAATATTTAAAAGTAATATAAAGAAATTATGTAAGACATGATATTTTACTTAGTGTTGGCATACAAATAACAATTGTTTGGTTTATTCCTCATGTTGTGTATTACCACTATGTATAACATGCACAGCTTATATTTGCTATTTTCTTTTAAAGGTGCGTGAGCTGGAATCTGAGCTGGATTCTGAACAGAGGCGCACAGCTGAGACTATCAAGGGATCCCGCAAATACGAGCGCAGGATCAAGGAGCTGTCTTACCAGGTAAATACATGCACCTTTTTATCTTCAAGCTCTCAGTTATTTTTACTATTACGAAAATTACAATAAGTTGATATAGCAATACTATAAGCTACATTTTCAATACCTCGCTGCGAAGTGTTATATTGTATAATGTATGTTGTCCATTTCAAATGACATTTTAATGCATTCACACTTAAGTAGGAGTACGCTACAGTTTACATAATTTAAATAATTTACTTCAATGGTGCATTTCATTGTAATTAAATAAACACAATAGGAATCTGCAATGTAGATTTCTGATCTTAAGCTACAGGGTAACTTCAGTATCCTTCAAAACTAGTCCTTCATGCCAATAAAACTAGGTTAATCTTTTTCTCAACTAAAAAAACATGGAAATCTCTACTTCAGTTATATAAACTCACTGGGCATTTTCTGCTGTATTAATAAACATATATCTAACTTCATCTCACAGACCGAGGAAGACAGGAAGAACAACCTTCGCCTCCAGGATCTGGTTGACAAGCTGCAGCTCAAAGTGAAGGCTTACAAGAGGCAGTCGGAGGAAGCGGTAAGAGCTGATCTGCATCTGTTCAATATAGGATGATATATTAACACACCAAATTTGTCTGACGTTTCGCTCCACGTGTCTGGGAGCTTCAGGAAAAAAGTAAAACGGCGGACATCACCCCTGCACAACATGCAGTACAACCCTAAACTTTAGGAATCAATACTGCATATGCAAGCAATGCAAACCTTAACACGTTTTCTGCTTGTAAATTCCACAGGAGGAACAGGCTAACACCAACCTGTCCAAGTACCGCAAACTGCAGCACGAGCTGGAAGAGGCTGATGAGCGTGCTGATATTGCTGAATCTCAGGTCAACAAGCTGCGGGCTCGCTCCCGTGACACCGGTGCTACCAAGGTACGATAGTCAATCATGTTTTCAAGGAAAAACTCAGTACACAAATGGCTGGGTGGCTTTTGAGACTCGTAATGCTGGTGAGACCTCTACATCAGTAGTGCTTGCTCGCTAGGTTTGAATCCAAGTATCTCCAAGTAGTGTGACACGAAAAAAATCCGCTACAGCCTATGCAATACAATATGCTTGATTTGGACCAAATGATTACCTAAAATGTGATCAATGAACCTATACATGACTTGATGCTTCTTATACAGTAGTGCTTTTTCAGTATCTGTATTATATAAATACAATTTCCCTGTTAAACTCACTCCTGATACAGTGGAAAATAACAAGACGTGTATCAGAACACTTACTTAAAAACATTCCTCCATCATTAAATTCAGAATTTAAATGAGTTTACCCAAAACCCCTGAATTTAAGGACGGTGTTCAGTACTATTACTGCCATAGGAAATGCCAAACAAAATTACTGTTCAGTATTGTACTGCTTCCTTTCCTTTGTGTCCTAGCACAACTTTGTGTCTGCCATTCAGGATGGCAGCACACATGGTCTATGAGCTAAACTCTAAAAACATGTTTTTTCACTAGCATTAATTAAAAGTTGCCATTTCTAAAGACCAATGACAGAAATGCAAATGTAACGTTAACAGCAGCTAACATTGCACTGTTTATCAAATGTCCCATTATGCTAATATATTTTTTGTTACAGATTGGCGATTCAGAGTAAGTCTGAAGCCTTTGCACACAAGCAACGAAACTCAAGTCAAGCACAGTAATTTAGTTACTGCAATGTACTTGATGTATGAATTATGAATAAAATGGCTTAAAGTCTAACTTTGTCTCTCGAGTTGTATGTTTTACATATACACAGCTCCTGTTTGTAATCACCATAAGCAGTAATGTATGTTCGTCATTCTCAAACGGTGATCTGTCACTTCAGTGGGCATTGAAGTGCAAAAGAGTTGAGAACACCAGATCCTAGCAAGGGGTTGGCAGTGTGTTGACCACACACTGTCGACCACTTAACCCCAGAACACCGTTTTATAAAATAAATAAAAACCCCACAGGTTTTAAACTGGGCATTTATAATAAACGGCAACAAAGAAGATTCGCCGTCTTTAATTTGACAGCATATTTGACAGTAAACAATTGGACGTATTTGTACAGTAATTAATACAATCAGACCTATTGAGAAGCTGGAAGCAGGTCAGAGGCCGTACATTGCCGTACAGCTCATGACCCCTGAGTTTGCGCAAGCCACAGAAAGGCCCCCGAGCCGGGAATTCGAACCTGGGTTTTTCTCGCTGCGAACTTGTCAACGAGTAATTTTACATTACAATTGTGGGCAGTAGATGGCAGTGCAGCAAAACCCATAATTCGACCCTTCTCCCCGATCACATTTCCCGCCCAATCGTTCGAAGAATCGCAAAGAAGAAGAAGTCCACTGGTGAAGTATGGTCAATATCCCTCTAATGGCACGAAAGGCGCGGGGTGATGGTCTCATCCAGAAAACGGACTGACCCAGAAACAAGCCCGTTGCGTTCTTGAGAAAACATTTGTTAGTCGGCACACATGCATCGAGGGTGAGGAGGGACAATGTTCTTAAGGCAGGGTTAATCCCTCCCAGCTGTGACGCACTCGGAGTCTCCCCATACACACCGCGGTGCTCGCAGCCAACGTGTTAGAACTCAAAGAGGCAGACACACAGTGTGCATGCAGTCAGTGGTGGCGCCTGCTTCATGTTCACACAACACAGGCTGATCACACGAATCGCAACACTCGCAATCATCAACAACGACACGTCGCGACACTTCTAAAACAAGCGGTCACAGTGTTCACACGCATTGATCGGCCAGTGGTCATGACCAACGCGTAGCCGGAGCATCAGTGATCTTCACACACGCGCGGAGTGATCGTACACACGGAACATACCTGGGGCTTTACAACGCGCAGTGCTCACACGAACACACAGCTCACAACCACACGCCGTGAGAGCACAACACACACAGTCAGTGGTCACACACGTGAAATCAAGACGCCCCAGATCTCATTCTGGAGAAGGACCGCAAACAACTTCCTCCTGCGGTGGAAACGGATCTTTTACAAGCAGGCTGATGCTATTCGTCTACTTTGCCCGTCGCCGTTTCATTTAAGCGATACGAAGACGCAATATTAACGAACAACAACAACATGGCTGGGACCATGTGCGTGGCCATGTACCAGTACACGGGAGATATAAATCAGCAAGGACTGAGCTTCGAGGCCGGCGACACGATCCGCGTGTTCCACACAACCGAGGATGGCTGGTGGGAAGGAGAGAAGGAAGGCATTCGCGGATGGTTCCCAGCGAGCTACGTGCACATCATGGAGGTAAACAAGCCCGGAGTGGGATGGGTAGCCACCCCGTTTGCATACCGTGGGTCGTTCGTGTAAAGCAATGTTTAATAATGGTGGTGGGCACAGCCCTGAACAGGCTGGCAAACCTTGCTTTGAGGTATAAAGTGGGGAGCGGTGGCTCAGTGGTTAGCGCGCTCGGCTACAAACCTGGCGACCCGAGTTCGAATCCCGCTCACGGCCACCAACACCAGTGACGATTCTCTGAACCGGTCCCTGGGCCTCCCCTAGGTCGACTCCGCCTCAAATGGGTACCTGGTGCGGTGTGTCAACATTGCCACTAGGGAGACAAAGGTGGCAGGGCGTGGTGCTGGTCACCCACCCCCTCGTGTGCCGTGTCGACCTTCATAGGTGCTACTCGCTAACAGCACTTGACCAGTCTGTTAAGGCTATACGGGGATATTTGTCTGTCATACTGTGCGGTAATGTTTGTACGTTTTGCTTTTATACATGGCTAGAAGACTTGAGCAATGTTTAAGGTCAACGTTTGCCAATGCAAATGTTTTATTCACCATGCCAACCAGCATTGCAATTGTTATTTTCGATTGTGTTTTCAGAAACTTTCCGCCCCTCCGTTTTTATTGATCCAGTGAAACTGCTTTTCTGATCACTGCTCTGGAGAAACGTTTCGCTTATATATTTAACGGGCTGCTGGAAATAGCAACTATTAGGATTGTATTGAAGTACTGTAATCATGTGGATCAATATCTGTGGAGACGGGATCCTACAATACTGAATGATTTCGGTCACCATTATTCTTAATACTGTTACAACGTTTGTTTACCCAGGGAAGTCTCACTGAGTCCCGTGATTTTTTTTCGGAGGGTCTTTCCAAGTTTTCGCAGCACGTGGTCGACTTGTTTTGTCGATTTACAATTGAGTAACTTGCTAGTATTCTCTTTTCAAATGTAACTAATTTGGACCGTGAGGCTGGCACACGATGAGCTACCTACTCTTGCGAATGGCGTCACGGCATCTTTAACGTCCTCGGTAAAGCAAGCAGCGCATGTTTACGGTAAATACACCTCGTCTATGAATGAGGGTGGCCGCTGGATTGTTAACTGTGACCCTCTTCAGCGAGCTGAAAGACAACGATGTCCAGAAGCTGACCATCGTGCTTCGAAGAATCGCAAAGAAGACTCAACCGTAAATATCGCTATATAGTTAACGTTGATGATTATCACCATCATCAAATGCAACGGAAGATTGCCACCTTCATGACCACCAACAGAAAGCAATCGACGTTCTCTTTTAACACAAAAATTTGCAGATATGGGGGGTGCACGCAGACGCAAATGTCACGGTATGAGCAAACGCATCTTGAAGAATGTCGTATGTATAGGACTTGTAGGTGGCTGCACATATTTTCAAGAGGTGGGTGGGCATTGCAATGAGGTTCTTGCCCCAGGGTTGTGTGGCCAGGAACTCCCTGGAGCGCGTGTGTCGCCCTCCCCAGGCACGAATGTGGGCATTCCAGTCATGTGGGTCACGTCATTCCTTGTTGTGCCTTTAACTTCACAACATTTGCAATGTGCTGCCAAGAAATTATATTACAGTACTGCCTTGTCAAGAAACTACGTAATCAGAATCCATGGTGGTCCAGATGTCTTGTGATCCCCGTTTAATTGACCCCTTTTGTTGCTGGTTGCCCTCTTCAGGTGAGGGGAGAGCAGTTGCCCTTAGTGGAGGAGTTTAAATATCTTGGGGTATTGTTCACGAGTGATTGTAAGTGGGAACGTGTGAGGTTGGCCAGCGGATTGCAGCAACGTCTGCAGTGATGCGGGCACTGTACCGGTCCGTGGTAGCGAAACGGGAGCTTGGTCTTAGGACAAAGCTCTCGGTTTACAGGTCAATCTACGCCCCTATCCTGAGCTTTGGGTAATGACTAAAGAACGAGATCGCGGATACAAGCGGCAGAAATGAGGTTTCTCCTCCGCAGGGTTGCTGGGCTCACTCTCCGTGACAAAGTGAGGAGCACAGAAATCCGGGACAACCTCAGAGTAGAGTCGCTGCCACTTCAGATTCAGAGGAGCTTTGAGGTGGTGCGGGAATGTGGTAAGGATGCCCCCCGAAGGCTACCTCGGGCGGTATACCAGGCACGGCCCACTGGGCGGAGACCTAGAGGCCGACCCAGGACACTCTGGAGGGATTATAGCCTTCGGCTGGCCTGGGAACGCCTGGGAATCGTCCAGGAAGAGCTGGAATCTGTTGGTGAGGAATGGGATGTCTGGTCCACTCTCCTTGGACTGCTGCCACCGCGATCCTCACCAAGAAAAGCAGTTTAGAAAATGGATGGATGTTGCTGATGCCATCTCAAAAATATTTTTGTCTGGTGCTTCTGCATTAATGCACACCCATATGCACAAACCACAAGCGCACACATTTGAAGAAATGAGTCTAGATGACTCAAATATGCAAATTAATATGGTAGTAAAAGCACATTTATAGAATCTCCCACCGCAGGCATTTTAGATGAAGACGCAAGTACTGACAGCTTATTTTATGTGGGTGAACTTCGTGGTTATTTTGTCTGCGTAGTTTACCCCGAAAATGACTCAACATTTCCGCGAAAAAATATGTGATGGGTTAAAGGAAGCAATTCAGCAAAGAAGGGCGGGTTAAAATGTAGATGACCACAGATATTATAAAGAGTAAGCGGACTTTCCACAGACTCTTGATCTCATGATAAAATGTCAACAAATTAGTTTGAAGCGCAGCCGAAAAACATGAAAACAAACATGGTTTTATCAAAACATTTTGAAAGGTTTTAGTCAAGCCTATTCATCAAACTCAGCTTTGGTTGGAATTGATTAGATGCAGTTGAGAGGCCAAGTGACTCCCGAATCGAGGGGCATCAACTGAAAACAACGACATGCCACAATATATAATTCGTAAATAATGTTGTATACATTTACCGGAGCTGTATTTTCAAAACCTATTACATAGCACGTTATTGACAGCCAATATGCTAGACAGTACTGTATTTGTTATAAATGTGCAACAAGTTATGACGTTAAGATGTTAGTTGTGTAATTTTTCGTAAATGTTGTGACCTAACATGTTCACTGTAAACAAATGTGGCCTGACTTACAACACCAGATTACTCACTGTCAAAAGCATATATTTTAATATGGGTATGCATTACCTTAGACTGTATAGTTTTCAATTGACATACAGTACGTGAATTTGTTGACACAAGTTTTGTCTGGCAGAAGCTTGTAGGGCGATTAACTGAAGAAAACAGTTGACTACAAATTAAGGGTATTAAGCCTTTTAGAATTGTACCCTTATATTTTGATAAAAAGTGAAGTGAAAAAAGGTAGTGGTCACCAAAGAAAATGAAACAACAAAACCATGAAACTACATAACTATCAGTCACATCTGCTGTTCTCTGCGGGAGATTTCCTTTGTAAAAGAAAACTGCCGCTCATAGCTATACATGTACATTCCTTCTTTTGTCAGGTGATGGGGATTTGTAAAAAGAGAAGCAAAATAAGAACGATAAAACTTAATGAAAAGTAAAGTGTAAGATTCGTATTGAACATGCATCGGGAGGGGGGGGGCCACATTTGTTGGCTGTCCTTGAATAAATTGTCCCGTTTATGCCACTGGCATGAGATTGTAGGTACAGCAATTACCAGTGAAGAGAGACAGAAAACGTGCTCCCTACCCTGGCTTCCCTTCCCCACTCCATAAAATGAAGCTCATTTCCATAGATTCTCTCTCACTAATGGGTTTATTTGGGCACAGCAGTGCTTTTCAAGCTGAGTTAACCAGTGTGTAGCCCTTTATAGGTATGAAATCTGGAATAAAATCCGGAGCAGTGGAATCGTAGCTTGCGGGGTACTAGCCACAAGTCAGAAATGTAATGAACGTTTTAAAAAGATTAATATAAAACTCAGCAAGACATTTTACTTTTTGGCAGGACTTTTACATCGGAAACAGGAAGCCTAGCATTAGGACTAATGTCATAAATGAGTCCGTGGTGGGTGTGAATCACACACAGTTCTTAAATTATAAAGTTAGCCACGTTTTTTCTCCAGAGACCTCATGAAAAATCATGCTATTATATTCGCAAGAACACCTTTTTTAAAATAAATCCCTTAAGGAATGTCCATGTCTCATTCCTTTATTCCCACAGAAAGCACCACAACAACAGCAGGAAACACAAGGTATTCCTGGAACGTGGGTGTGTTTAAGTGCAGATGCTTGTAACATGCTTAGTTTGCAAATGAATGGGCAACAAACAAAGAAGTAATGTGCTGCTTCTTGCTTGACTTTGTAAACCTGTTTTAGTGATAACCAAATAGACCCTGCTGAGAAAGAAAGCCCCCACTCAGAGTTGTAACGTAGAGTAAACATGTAGTCATCGGTGGCAGTTTAAATTCATGACAGTGAAAGATCTCTGGGTGGGCTGCATAGAACATCCTGTACGAAAGAGGTGGATTTACCTTGCTGGTGTTAGGATTTAAACCTGAGAAACCTGTGCTTTCATTTATTTATTGGACACGTTTAGCTGGAAAAAATACCCACATGTGGAATGTTGACAGTTGCTGTGCACAAGGATGTCATTGGTTTGAGTGGAGATGATTTAACACATTGTTTGTGCAACACATCGTAACGAGGTTAGAACCGTCACAAAATACACACGTGAAGCATACAAAGAAACTAAAGCACAAAACCAGGTACTGTATATTACTTTAACAGAATGGCCAAAACTCCATGGTGGAATTCCTGCAGTTAGTAAGCTACTGAATATGCGCATGTCATATAGCTAAATATTGGTCTCTCTTCTGCCCCATTCATGGCCCATTTTTCAAACCGAAGGTTCTTGTAAAATACATAGTGTACAAATTACGGTACATACCTTAATATAAAGGCTGTCCATAAAGGTATATGTTTGTAATATAATGATCAGTTTGAACGAGGTTGATAAACGATAAAGATCGCCCGTATAGCCTTAACAGACTGTAGGGTCAAGTGCTGTTAGCGAGCACCTATAAACGATGTACACACACACACACACTTGCTAGTCTAAGTAGTGGGATTTCATTCGTTGATATGTTCCGTTAAATCCCTTGGTCGCAGGTGGCTTTCTAGCTATGTCACGTACGCTGGCTAGGTCTCAGGAGAGCTCTCTATACAGACGAGTGTAATGCTGTTGGAAGAATACGCTGTTAACAACAGCCACCATGCCTGGCCTGCTGCCACCACCTTTTTAGAACCACGATGTGAAATTTTATCCATTTAACAAGTATTTAACTAAATGTATTGTAGGCAGCAGAAAATGTATTGTAAGGAGCAGAAGTGAAAAGCCCATTGGAGGTGAAAAAGCTAACATTGTTTTCGGAAGTATGACCTCCAAGTCATACGTTCCTCATGAGATAACAGATATGATACAGAAAAGACACATGCATGTCGTGAATTCAGAGAAGTGCAGATGTATCCATGTCATGAAATGAGAGAAAAGAGGTGCATCGACGACAGAGTTAGTGTTTTTTTACATTAGTTGACTTGTGTTTTTTAGGATTTGAATGAGGGCTGGTATTTGATACGCCTATTATTTTGTTCTTGGATTTAGGGCCCCTTGAGGTGCAGGGGACCTCAACGTTTTCTGAGTACTGCCACTGATTGAGAATTGATTTCCAAGGCTGTTCTTTCGGGATAGCCGTGTCGAGCGCTCCGCCTCTCTGCTTCGCAACGTTTTGCCTCCCACGATGGAGGCATCCTCAGAACGTCTGATGAGCAAGCTAATCGCTGTCACTGTTATTCAGAATAGATAAATACGGTAATTACAGTATTCATGTGTTCCATCTCCTTTGCCAACTAAAATCAAACAATCCGCTTGAAAGATGGGAACGAGCCAGAATATATGTTTTGAGATGAAATTCTGTCCATAATCGATGTCTATGTTGAAGCTAAAAAGCCTTGTAATTATTTCAGTACAAAAAGTACGGCAATATTTTGGATATTAGTATGCGAGTCATTATAGTATTGCAGAAACTGTTTAGAAACGGTTAACGGTCACATTTTACACTAATAAACATGAAGCAGTCATTTGCGGTTTACTGGAATGTTAATTAGCTAAAAGCCTGCATGTGGCAGAGACCACACCACGCAAATAAATAGGCCAGTTGTCTGAAATATTACTTCTCGTAAAGATGGAAACACTGCCTGCAGCCATACCCGTAACATTAGTACCGAAAGACAGCCAAACCCACTGATGAATTATGCTATAAGATAACGAGCACAATGATATATTACACCTGAAGGTAATTATTGTGGGGACACTATATTGGGGAAATGTTGAAACAAACCAAGCCTTAGAGACATACCGGAGATGTATATGTACGTGATACACAACAGTGTCTTTTCCGCACGAATGTTCTTGCGTGTAGCCACGTGCAACTCGGTGTGATGAAAAAAAATAGGTGCTAAGCTGCAGTAGGTAAGTGGAATTATTCTTGCCTGGCTTGTGTTCATGCAGTGAGAGCTTCAAAATTTTAGGAGTTCTGCTAGGAGAAATTCTCATACATCAAACCGTGAAAACCCGTATAAATACTTTGAGTGGTAGGTTCAATAAACTAGCAGGTGTAGCGATTCACCTAGCACATGCACCCATCTCATCGGTGAGGGTCCTCTTGGACACGTTGTATCCCTCGGCTGCCACTCCAATATTACTCTTGACCATCATTTTTCATCCTTTCTAGTCCTGCATACTATTGTGTAATTTGTCTTGGATAAATTATTTTGTGCTCGTGTAGGCTTTCACGGCCTGATGTATGAGAATTGCTCTTCATAGCTGTTGTTTTGGGCTAGCCGTGGCGAGTATTCCTTCTCTCTCCTTCTCTCACTCCTCTTCTCATAATAGTGTATTGCAATTGCCCGCATTTTCCAGACACTTATTCATAGTCTGTGGTCAATTGTAGAAATACCTTCCTGAACCTTGATTTCTCATGAAAATGGACTACAGGAAATATCACATGCCACTGCAATGGTATTTATGTTATTTCATTTATTTACTGGAAACATTTAGTTGGTGAAACACTTGTGGTATTTTGACACAAGGTGCTGTGCGTGTTTGAGGGCAGATGATTTATCGCAGTATTTGTGTAACATCGTACTGAGGTTAAAACCGTGACGCAAATACAGAGAATCTAAACCCCAAAACCAGGTAGCTTATATTACTTGGACAAAACTGGCCAAACTGTGGTGGAATTCCCGCGAAAGTAGAACTTAAATAAGGCTCCAAAGTTTTGCTCAAGGTAAATGTCTGATAAACAAAAGTCACGTACAAATTTGCCAAACAAGTGAAGATGTCTGTTGGACAGACGCATTGGGAAAACACAGCAGAATATGTATGCCCACGGCAGATATTGAAGGCAGACCTGGTGTGCTTTTGGAAATGTGAACCTAAAAATGAAACGCAACAAACCAACATTGTCAAATAATAACGGTTTTTTTAATTAGATTGGTGTGTATTGCCTGCTGCGACATGGATTATAAACGTGGATATTGACAGAATGGAACAAAACCGCAAGGGAGCACGGCGAGGTGCGTGTTTGGAATTACACAGAGAGACGTTAAGCGGCACGCACCGAGAAGAGAACATGATGATATCGACGACTCAGAAAAGTAAGTGGGCTTGGGCAGGACACGTCAGGGCTAGAAGGCATGGTGGCCTGTGTTCAAGACCAACAATGGAGTGGCAACCAATGGAAAGCACACGCCTGAACAAATGTCCACTGCGGATATGCATTGATGAAATCAGCTCTTGCTGGATCGTAATGCTAAGAAAGGGTGCCAGCTTAGGGAAGCCTTTGTCTAGAAGTGCAAAGGTAAAGGCTGATGATGATGATGACATCCATAAGCAAATTTAATGTAGTACTAGCTGCAATGGTAAGAAAATGGGAAACTGTAATTTAACATCGCGCTTCGAAGAATCGCAAAGAAGAAGAAGCTGCAATGGTAAGAACATTTACCGTAGAGTAAATTCACAGTGTTACGACATTACCTTTCCATTATCTTCTTCTTTGCGATTCTTCGAAGCACGATGGTCAGCCTCTGGACATCGTTGTATTTCAGCTCGGCCACGAAGTGTTTGGTATATTTCGAAGGCAATACCAAGTACTACCTGACAGGGATCGCGACGTCAACGCTTCTACCTTGACCCCCACCTTTCCATTATGATACTGTAGGATAGGTTAAAAAACCCTTAAGGCTCTCAACAATTCAAATGCTTTCATTAAGTCGTGATGTATTTTGTATCACTAATGTTTATCATGTTTTATCGACACAAAATTAATTTAGTGATTCATTATAAAATACTGTACTCAAAGCGTAGAGTCTGTAAAGTAGATTAGCCTACTTTAAAGAACACTGCTGTGTGATGCAGTGCTTTCCTGTGGAACCCACGGAAGGAGGAACTGGTTAGGGAATGCTTCACGTACATTAGGATTTACTGCACATGGGTATAACGATTCTCTTGGCCCAAAGAAATAGCAAAAGAAACAGGTTCTGATTATGTAAAAAAATATATACAAGGTCTTGTTTGTTATTCACTACTGAAAATCTGGTTGGTGAAGGATAATGATAAAACATGTGAACTTAAAACTAAATCCGGCATGTAAGTGCCACATTCCATTGGTTGTAATCCATTCCAAAACCGTTTGCAATTCTGCACAATAGACCTTGTCTCTTTGTGCCCAAATCTAGTGGTTGGTAATAATAATAATAATAGCATTTATATAGCGCCTTTCACCCGAGGGTCACAAAGCGCTGCACAGAGCTGCAGAGATTATTCTGCAAAACCCTTGTTGAACACATGCAGTGCATTTCCCCCGCTCTTGACATTGACAAAAAGAAATTCATTAGATCACCGTGCAATGTTAAATATAGAACTGCTTTGTATCTAAATGAGGCCCAATCTTTGAAATTGCATTTAATGGTGCATTTCACATGTGTTTGACAGTATCGCATGCCCCTAAACCTAGTGGCAGTATTACTTTTTGACATTCACTTAGCCTGCATTTTAACACAGTCCAGCATGCCCATTATGGTGCACTGATTGATTGCCTCTCATGTAAAGTGTACCTTACCCACCGAGGCTTAGAGAATGTTTGCAAAATAAAAAACATTAAAAGAAATAATTAACCTCGGCCGATATAAGTAGTCAGGTCGTAATGTACTGATTTATAATAAAATAGCAAGTCATAAACATGCAAAAGGTTCAAGGTTTTTAACTTCCTCAGCAGTTTTGTGTAAGAACTGTTTTTGAAGTGGAGCAGATGCGCAGTGGTTAGGGCACTGTGCTAGGAAGCCACCGCATTGTGGACCTGACATCCATGCTTTAGAGAGCAAAACGTTATCCATATAGTATATATATTGTGGGAAGAGCAGCAAACATCTGGCAATGGCATACAAGATCTGCCGCAGTGAGGTGTTGAGAAAAATATTAATACATTACAATGAAATATAAATATGCATGTAGAATGTTACAAAATGTAGTCAGGTGTTGTATTGAACACGAGCCAGAAAACACATACACATTCACAATGCAAGTGGCTCAGTACCAATAACTTAAACTGCGATTCAAATTACGATAGCAAAATAGGTAAAGGTGCTGCTCTGCAATGTCTTG
>JAZEWU010000034.1:1145204-1156724 GCA_036362915.1 Geotria australis | reverse complement strand
CCCACCACATGCGACCTGGTGGTCGATTAACTGGTTCATCCATTCATACTGCTGGCACGGAGGAGCGGCTGGGATAGCAAACCTGAGACCTCTAGATTGCAAGAACTGCATGTCATTAACCATTACACCACAGCGTTGATAAACAATTCTATCATCGGTGGTGTCTTTTGAAGCATGTTCAAATATGTTTTGACTTGTCTGTGCAGTTGCATGCACGCATCCATATCTATGCACGGCCAAGTATGGCACAGTTTTGAATCTCTTGTGCCGCCGCATGTCATTATGCATGCATGCACATTTTTGCACCCAATATAGATTTCAATGTTTTGCACAAATGGCACAGAAGCTGTGCGTGCACGCACTTACAATATGAATTCACTGCAGCGTCGGTGCCAGAGAGAGAGGGCTTTTTGCGTAGACTACGGTCCCTTCCGCTCAATGGCTGAAACTGGAATTGAGTCTTTCTGGAGTAAACAGGATAATTGCATACGGTATAATAATGTGAAGTACAATCGAGTACAACAATGTTACATTGAGCGATGGAATTACACTGAGATACCGAGAGGAATACATGGATTAGAGCAGAGATTTTCAACATATTGCACTTCAAGGCCCACTTTGGTGTCGTCTACGGATCACGAGATGATGTGCGCCGACCACTGATGGGTCGCGACCCACTTGGTTGAGAATGGCGGGATAAGAGAACCTACACAGAGGTTAATCACGTCATTCGTATGAAACGTAAGTGGGCTTGGGCAGGACGAAGTGCAGGCAGGGATGATGGACAGTGGTCAAGAATAAATAATGTAGTGACAGGCAAGGAATGGAACACATCGAAGAATGTGTCCACTAAGGAGATGGAGCGACGAAATCCTCATTGTGTGCAGGTGCTAGGTGAATTAGTACATCCCAGGGTCGTGAGAGATGGAGAGAACTTGCAGCGGCCTTCATCCAGCAGTGGAATTACCATGGCTGATGATGATACCGGTACTGTACTGCACGGTGTATATAGTGTACTTAGTTACTTTAAATGTAGTTGTTTAAACAATGAATATAGATAGCTATTAGCTGCTGCATAAGAATGGTACTCTTCGTGAGAATTCTTCAAAGGAATTTAAATATATGGTGCATGTTGTTTCCTTTTCCTCGCAGTGGTAATTGTTTCTTGGTGACTACATAGCGCCAGCCTCCTTTTCCCATTGTTGGGCCTCTCCCGGTAAAAACAAAACCCCCATGAGTTTAGCAGAGGTTGACTCATTGATGAGCTCTTCTGTTAGTGGCCGCCTGTACTTAATGGCTGTCTGGTTTTAAGGGCCACGCAAAGCGGCCAAGTGACCTGGCAGAAGTGGCACAGTTGCGTGTGCCTAGCAGCAAAGCGTTTATTAAGGGCCGCATGCATAATGAAAGGATGGGGCCCCTCTTTGTTCATGTGCAAACGGAAGACTAAAAGACTGAATCCACGTGGAGCTTGTTTTCTCATTTTCCGAACAATGGTGCTGTGTGTGCAGTTTTTCTTCACCGCTAACAGTAAAGAAGAAAAAAAAATCACCGCAGTAAAGAGTGTCGTGGTGTTTTAACATCTTTTTGAATAACTGCAGAAGGACGGCAGTGTTAGCAGATTTTCCTACAACACTTACCTGTAATTTCCTTTCAAAATATCGGAGTCTATTTAAAGTGCAGTACTGTAATTATTTTTAGGTTACACTACAGTAGAACTCTTATACAGGGACCCTATTACCCGTGACTCCTACGGTCAGTGGGAAACCTGTAGGTTCAGTGAAATCGCCTCTTATCTGTGGTCCTATTGTGCACGTTATTCAAATGTATCTGTGCCTGGGAACGGCTGGGAATCCCCCGGGAAGAGCTGGAGTCTGTTGCTGAGGAAAGGGATGTCTGGTCCACTCTCCTTGGACTGCTAACACCGCGACCCTCACCAGGACAAGCGGTTTAGAAAATGGATGGATGGATTTTCACATCCGGCATTGGCAAGAACACCTTCCTATTAGCACATTCTTCCCACGGATAAATGTGGCTAACCCCATGGATAATCGGATCTATGATATTATTCTCCAACATGACCGCAGAGAAGTGGAGTTTTGTACTTGTGTTAATGTACTGCATTAGAGTACATTTTTCTGTCATGCTTAAATCACTTATAAAACATGTTCTCGTTTGATTAGTTTCAGATGACGCATTCGTTTTTTTTTTTTACAAAGCCGAGAGAACGTGTGCAGCAAGGACTTCAACATTCGTGTTCGTGACAGTTTCCTTCTTTGTGAGTTTTAAATAGAACCAAATGGTTTGGACCAAAGCATGATTTTAATGAAAGTAGGCATCTACAGTTTGAGGAAACTAAACTCCCAGTGGATGTTTTTCAACGGTTGTATTGCAAGTCATGGCAAACGTGTTCAACACGGCGAATCGAGTATGCATACAGAAGGGGACGACTCAAGATTTCACATAATGTCTCGTTAAATCTTCTTCCATAATTATCTCATTAAGACCATGTACTGTAAAGCAGAAATCCAATCATTTGCGATCTACTAATTATTGGGGAGTTGGTAACTTCTTCCATACGCTGCAGCGGATAATGGGGGGTGTACAGTATCCCACATGAGGAATGTAAAGATTCCCTCGCCTCCTAATTCAAAGAATTATTGCAATTGATCGTCATGGTTTTAGTGAAAATCAACTAATTGTATTACTCATGTGGATGTAGCAGCTTCCAGTGCTTGGTTGGGGTCACATGCACCATTCCATACAACATATACAAAAATACAAACATCAGTTGTCTATACGATTAGATGCATGCGTCGGGAGCTTCAGAATTAATACTAACCGATGGATCGACATCATCATTAGACCTCTACTGAATGTGTGGACAGTACTGCCCTATATTTGTATGTGTATCAGGCATCTGTTGTCGAGGCAAGACTAACATTAAATCACCGCATTTAAACATGCTCTAAAGGTGCTACAGTAGAACTCCTTATCCACTACCAGACAAATGTTGGAAGTCAGCAATGCACTTAATACATTCTGTACAGATGTATTAATACGCCATTATCCACCCTGTGTTCACTTAGTGGTGACATTTTCCATATTACATCACACATAGGGGTTTTGCCTGTGATTGGGGCAAGTGTGGGCACCTCTGTTTGCCCCCCACCAGTTTTACGATCATGAAACGACTGGCCATGTGCCACTTGAAAGGGAGGAGTCTTTTTTTTCCATCCTTGGTGGCACAACCAACGTGTGCAACCCAACCTTTAGCCCTTTACACCCACGCGCAGCATGTGGTTCACCTGAAGCTTTAACACTACGACAAATTGTGAGCTTACGATGGGTGCAATGCAGAATTGGTTGCAGGGCCTAATCCTCAACCCCGTGTGGGCCCACCCGCCAATCTGGCACCACCTTGAAATGAATCCGTCCCCCTGCCCCACTGTGCGTACAGATTTTACACAGCTGTAACGAGTATGGGCATAGTAAATCTGAGGTAATGCCATCAACAGGCGTGTGTAGTCAAGGGAAGTTTTGTTAAGGGGTGAGGGGCATCAGGCCACGTGGCTTTTGCCCTTCATACTGTTGAAGGGCAAAAGCCTCTGCATTGTAATATAAATGCTGACATTGTGTTATAATGGTTGGCGGCACACTGGACTTTCAATCCAGGGGTTGCCGTCTCCTTAAAATCCTCTACCCACTCAGCAATATAAATGGGTTCAGTCCAGTTGTATTGTTGGCAGGTCACACGTGGTGGGATCTAACATTTGTACACCCACCCTATTCATAAATCTGGCCAGCATGGAAGAGTAGACCAAATACCCTGTAGAGGAGTTCTATAGAGCCCCCTCTATTTGAAACCCTAAAACCAGAACAGTAGTGGTGTGAGCAAGCTACTAAATGGCTGCACCGTTAAGATTTACCGCAATATAAGTGTAAAAATATGTGAATCACCTTTCTAGACCCCACCACATGCACGCTTCTGAACACGCAGCCTCTATTTTTAAACCCCAATGCCCAATTAGCATTGATGCTCTCCAGTACTGTTACCGTACACGATTTCCACGTTTATGTAGTATCTAAATTGTATTAGTGCACAATTGTCGAATCCCACCAGTCAGTAAGTATGCTTTTTTCGCCACTGAAATACTCTGCAAATAATTTCACGCGCGTCTGTCCCAAGTCCACCGACCTGGAATTTATTTCTGCATCTGGCATACCACCTACATCGTACCTCTCACATTCGCTGTGGCCATTAGCCAACGTGCCTGCTCCAGTCCATCAGCCACCTGGCAAATATTCAGTGAGAAATTAAGCCCAGGAAATACTGTAATATACGCTTTATATCTAACATTAAAAGACATTTTTCTTAACTCTCCCAGTAAGACTTACTATAGTTTGGAGACAAAGTGTTCATTGTTAAATAGCAAAGGCATGTAGGGGTTTTTTTTCCTATTAATAAAGTACTGTACTGTATTATTAAGTATAATTTACAGCCCCCTGGCAATCAACTTCTGGATGAATGCCTTCCCCACAATCCTTCAATTATGGAAGTTGTTTGACCATACTTGACCGTGCTGGCCAGTTCAACTTAATTAAGGGGTGTAATGACCTTGCTCACATCATATCACTCTCAATTTGATATTAGAAAGAGCTGGAAATTGAACTCGGGTCATGGTATTACTGCAGTGTACTTCCCACCTTTCCCCCATTACAGCATAATCCGGGGCACACCACACTAACGCAAACCTTTTCCGGTGAATTTTTATTCTTAAAAAGCCACGGGAATTTTAAGTCTTAACCTCTTTGGTGCACCGTGGGTTTCAAGATCCACCATGTGGTCCTCCAATAATCAACATAGATTATTTGAGCTCTGTATTTACATATGCTATGTATGTAATTTATAAGAGAACTACAAACACATGATAAACAACATGTAAATCACGTGCACTTAAAAAAAAACCCATAGTTTTTGTTTTTACTTAAATGTCACACAAACTGTCATGTACAGATGAATTACAACTGCTTTTGGGGAATCAACAAAGAAGGAGGAAGTATAAAAGAGAAGCGTATGCTTTTAAAAATACCAGTGCACCAGTGATGAAAATTAATTCTCTAGATATTGTTAGATTATTTTTATTGCAATTTTAAAGTTTCTCAAAAGCGAGTTGTGCAGATAATTAAAGGCATTCATTGAAACGGCATGACTAGCTTGCACAGATGAGCCTTAAATTAATGAGCAAACACGAGTCATGTAACCCAACGAGCAAAACAACATTTGATTTCAACCGACATGGTCTTTAACAAAAACATCTCTAGCTTTCCTGCTGTTGAGTTTTATTCAGGTAGAGCCCAGAATGGTGTCCAAGAGCAAATACACTGTTTTCTGGGCTGAAGTTTTGAGGTCAAATGTCTTGCCCACCGGAACACTAACTAAATACTGTACGTCTGCATAACTTGTTTTTGAGAAGAAAAAAATTGAACAAGATGGGCACTGCTTGAAAGCCCATGCTAATGTTCCCTCCATTTTAACTGCAATTACTGTGAACTAAGCTGAGCTCATTACAAGGCGATTAGGCACAGTACGTCTCGGGATTGAAATGCAGAAACCTTTCTTTCTTCGCAACACAGGCAATTACACCGATACAGTTGATACTTGGTATTGCCTGCGAATTCTACCAAACACTTCGAAGCTGAGCTGAAAGACAACGATGTCCGGAAGCTGACCATCGTGCTTTAAAGAATCGCAAAGAAGAAGAAGTAGAACTTCTCATGTCCATGGGGAAGTGAGGGACAAACATTGCGGATTGTTTAACTTTGCAGTATATCCATCCTTCCATTATCATTCATCCATCCATTATCAGAAACTGCTTAATCATGTGCAGGGTCGCGGTGAGCCGGAGCCTATCCCGGCAGACACAGGGCGCAAGGCAGGGCTATACCTGTGATTGGACGCCAGTCCATCACAGGGCATTGGAGGCAATTTAGTCCGCAGGCCAATTAACCTATGCAGCGGCATGTCTTTTTGACTATGGGATGAAACTGGAGTGCCTGGCGAAAACCCACGCGGACACGGGGAAAGAGAACAGTATATGCAACGTTATATTCACAGACGTGTGTGTGTGTACAAATTTTGTTTCACTTATTCGAGAGGGAAAAATGCCAACAGGATATTCCACAATGCAGGACTGGAAAAGGTGGAACAGGGCCACGGATAATTGATAACTTGCCTACAAAATTAGTAGCCACGAGCAATCCACTGCTAGATGAAGTCCTCCCTAAGCTGTCACCGTGTCTCATTACCCTGTGATGTAATAATCCACCTTGGTTAAATAATGGAATTACACTACTATGTCGGTATTTTACAGCTGCAAAAACTGTAGAAAAAAAAGAGTGCTTTAATTCCAGTGCAGTGTTTTGGCAGAAAGCTGGCTTTAGAATGTGTCTACTAAGCACGTGCTTAGGGAGCACAAGCAGATTTGGAAGCGTGCTATAAAACAAAAACCGTGAATTGTAGTTTTCCTTTATGTAACAGAGTACCACTCATTGCTGTAGATTTAATCGGCTGCACGGTGGAATTTTAACAGGGATATTGATAAATAGGTGGTATATTTCTCTTTCATTTTTGTTATCACGACCTTGCCTTGTGGACAGAGATCATACATCATGATAGTTTTCATTTTACAATAGGTTACAAAGGGGGGGTTTGTTTTGCCACTAAGTCCAGAGCCACCAAAGCGAAGCGTTGGTACCATCTGATAACTTGCTTCTGACAGAATGCGGGATCAATGTTGACATTGCAATGTGATGTCTCCAACAGTGCAGTAATAATAGCACAATAATGTGACACCATCCAGTCGTTTCGCAACATGAAGAGCTAGCCCATCACCCAGGCTGAATAAAACACCTGACGTAACCCAAAAGACTCGTGTTATACGACGGCATGTGTTTTCACGGTTGTACCGTATCGATCTGTTAGATACATGTTTATTATTACAGCAGAAAAATACCAAGTGAGCTTGCAAGATCTTTACGGGATTCCTGCGACACAACAAACATGCGAATTGCTGACAATAATTAAAATATATACAAGATTCATAAATAACCAAAATTGGTGTATCCTAAAAAAAAACCACATCAAAAACTAAATTGATGCTAAGTTATAACTCCTGAATGAAAACATACAATTGTAGCTGTGTTTATTTGGCTTGTATAGCCGTCAGAGGTAAAAGGAAAGGTAATTGTGAGATTTTGTTAAGGAGTCATGAGCCGTCTACCCATACTGCTGATACGGGGGGGGCACGGTTGGTGGACGATGTTATCTGCCCTTATCTGCGCAAATAACTTCCCTCAGTCTGTCCAAAGAAGCACAGATAAACACGGATACTGTAATAGGAGGAAGCTGCCATTTCTGTGTTAGACTTTATATCTGTGTAAAAGTGGCGATTGTCGGAAAAATATACAAACAAAAATTATTTTCACAAATCTGGCTGCGGATAGGAGGAGCGGTTCATAAATAAGGTGAACGAACAGTAGTTTCATATTTACATTTTCTTTTTGAGAAATATTTAGTATTACTGTATTTTCATTATGATGCAGGTCGATTTGTATGGTTCTTTGGTTCTTACATAAGGCACAGCTTTGCTGCTGTGGGCAGCTAACTTATACTGTAACTATACAAGCAAATACATCTAGTGGCTTGTGACCAGTTTGGCCACTGCCGTGTCTTGCTGGACTATCTTGTTTGTCTTCCTTTTGCCTTGTCTTGGTAAAGCTGCTTAACTGGGTTGCAGGGTACTTAACCTCTTTTTTAAAAAAATCCCTTAAAGAGTAAAGCAAGAAGGTTTTTTTTAAATCTGTGGTCACCCCCTGAGGTGATTGAGCTTGTAGGAATTTACAAAGCTATAGGTGATTTCAAGTGCTGATTTTGCAGGTGGGATGCTTGTGCATTTTCATTCAGTTAAGATGTTAATCCAACCGTTTTGGGGTGTAGAGATGTGGGTTGTTCCGTGTTCCTTTTGAAACACAAATGTCAGTTGAGGGATTGGGAGTACTAGATAGCAGACATTTACGCTAAGTACACACACAGCACATCGATACACACGTATACAAAAAAAATCCCTGGTAACCATGTTTGCTTTCTTTTCTCTGCCCAATGTTCACACACTGCAAACACAATAAACAACGTACAAAATGGCAGCACGGGTTCGCTGCCTTTTTTTTCGCATCGGGGCTGTCCACTTTATTGCCGAAACTAAAGCCAACTTTTGTGTAGCATCGTTAAAGCGTTTTGAGCACAGCAGGGTGTGCGGTCTTGCACTTTCTCTCGAGATGAGGGCCCCTGGCCAGTGTTGGCACGACAGTCGTGCAGCACTGCTTGCGCTGGCCGGGTGCCTGCTGGGTTTGTGACCCTTCTAGCCGAACGGGTGTGGGGCGGGGATAGCTATGACTTGACACACGGCAAGCTTGGGAGTCGCGACACACTTCACTGCCTTCCTCCCACACACACGCAGCTGCACGGTGATAATGAAACCCGGTGAGCAACATTGTCTGGCGTCCTTCCTGGGAACTCTTTATGCCGCTTGCTTGACTCATCTGTGCTCGCTTGCTCATTGCACATCTTAGGAACGTGAGCTTCACAGCACGTGCCGCACATCAGGTTGGTTAGAAAACGCTGCGCTACACGGGACTTTATAGTCAGGGGAACTCTGCCCTGGTGGTGTAACGGTTACAACACAATGGACTTGTTAATCCAGATATTGCCAGTTCATCCTGTCGATGTGCCAGTGGAATTGACAGTTCGGCCTATCTTTGTGGCAGTTGAATAAATGGGAAGGTTTATTAACACCCCCTCCACCACACCCACGCCCCTGCAAAAGTATCTATAAACTGAATTTAGCCACAGCACAGAGAGTTTATCTATAGGTCACGTGTGGTGGGATAAAGTGTGGTTACTTAAACCGAAATGTCTCATCAGCGTCGAAGAGTAGGCGAAAAATCCTCTAGAGGGGGTTCTAAAGCGCTAGAAAGTGGATGCGCTTCTGCGAGCAGTGGCGTGAGCAAGCAATTGCAGGGCTGCACCTGTTCCCCAGTGAGGATTAATGTCTATTTTGTGGAACATTTCTGGCTTTTCATTTGTGGGGTACAAAGAACTTTGCTGACAAGTTCAAATGTAAAGTGTTTTCTTAGTCTGAAAGCTGAGAGTAGCTTTCATGTACAATACACCACCAGAACTGCCCAGATCTTGCACACTTGTTTTCTTTTAAAGCATGGCAATTGTACTTCACTGACTTGCAGCTGTGCTTGATATTCCCAGTAGATTTTGAAATTGGCTGGCCAAAGCTGAATATCGTTATTGTATCTTTCAGCAATGCATGCATACTCACATAAAACGTGTTTTCGTCTTAGTATTGAATTCTTACCATGATTAATTGTGTCCCGTCAGCATTGCAGAACATTAATAGGTAACATATTAACATTGTAAAATGTTTTCACTTTGACTTGAAAATGTATTACGTGTCTACATCGTATAGATAAATAACAGACAAATGCATGCGACGTATCATGTGTGAAAATGTACTTTCTAACATTTTCCGGCAAAGTAGAACTGTGCTTAAAAGTCAAAATAAAGTGTTTTCCTGCTCAAATTGCTCATTCCTGTGACCGGATGAGACGATCCACAGGACAACCACGATTGAAATCCTTGCAATGTGCTATTTGTTTTATCGACCCCAGAGTTGATGATGGGCTGAGTTAACCAGGCTTTGAATTTACAACCTCTGATTGCGAACCGCTTTGCTGTACCACTAAGCCACATCACCGATTATGAACTGTACTTTTGCGTAGGCTTTTGCGGTTCTGTTGTCGAGCTCTAGGGCGAGGTATTTTTTCGGATTGTATCGCGTGGTTTTTGGCCTGATGCCCGATGTTTGACTCCATGTGCTGGCAGAGTAAATTCCTGAAGGAGCTGGGAGCGAAACGTCAGATGTCATGACTTACAAGACTCCGTACAACCTGAAAACACAACTGTCGTAGTGTTTGCCTGTTTATATAAAGCGCTTTGTAAAAAAGTTACTTTGTTTTTCTTATCCGTCTTCTGCTGTTTTTGTTTTAACAGAAGCCTGCACCAGGACACGCAGAGGAACCCCAGGTGTCAAATCTTCCTGAAGGCTGGCAGTGCTTTAAATCTCCCCAGGGACCGAAATATTACGTGAACACAAGCACAAACGGTAACTAAGATATAATTACAGCTACGTTTATAGGCATTGGAGGGCCTGAGCCCTTGCCGATAATATTTACACTATAAGGAAGGCATAGGGCGTGTGTTTCATAACTATAAGCAGGACTTACAGCCCTTTATCAATCCACTGCTGGGTGAAGACCTCACCATTCCGTGTCAGTCATGGAGGTTGGTTGACCAAACTTCACCCCATTGATCAGTAGATTGGTTAAGGAGCAAGCGGTGGAGAGTCTGGGGCTGATAGGCATATTAGTAACGGGCACTGTAAGCTGCGGTTGGGAGTCACACTCATGTTGTCGGGTTCGTTGTGCAGTGTGCTTATCACTGCACCACTTTTATTTTTCTCAAGATTCCTGAATAATGCCTGGAGATTTTCCACACTGGCCAAATTGCAGGAAGACGCTATTATGATTAAAGTGTAAATATTGATGGCTTGAAGAAGATAAGTATGTTTACAGTAAAGGGAATATCCTGTCACGTTATATTTGAGATATAGACTTGGGGTATGAATGGTTTACTTCTGCAGTAATGCTATGATGAGTTGAGATTTAGGCAGCACACAATTTATGGTTTAGAGGAATTTTTGCTGCCTTGGGCCTGGCCACCTACTTGGTTGACCTTTGACCTATTCACAGCAGCTTTAATAATTTTAGAGATGCAGGGATATGCATCATGTTTGAGCACATTAGGCTTCCATGGAACCCCTTCTATATCAAAAGAAAACAATTAAAATGTGTAACGTCAGACTTCCTGACTTCAAACAAATATGTTGAAGATTTGTAACATTGCCAAGGCATATGGATGCAGATGGTATGTATTCATTATTTAAATGTTACTTGTATAACAGACTATTTTAGCCGTCTTTAGAAGAACACTACGTTAATACAGTTTTGGTAACTTTACCAAGGGGAGAGTCCATTGATATTAAAAGCATCTTCCTCAAACCTAACCTGAGTAAATATAGTCATCATCAGCGTTGCAAAATCCACTGCTGGATAAAGGCCTACCCTAAGCCACCACCATCTCTCATGATCCCGTGATGTAACAGTACACGTCTCTTCCTGGCCATGCCTGACATTTGTGGACAAGGATATCTGAAACAGTCCAGGGCCTTCCTCTTTACCAAGCCACACCTATCAGTATCGTACTTTTCGTACACTTCAACTTCCTCAATCAGCGTGGTGAAGTATGGTCATTTCACCTCTTTGGTCTTGGAGAGGCGTTTATCCACTCAGGACTTTCAAAGAGCAAAAATTAACTTCCATCCATCCATCCAT
>JAZEWU010000034.1:1113459-1123829 GCA_036362915.1 Geotria australis | reverse complement strand
CATTTCACACGGTTGTCACAGTATCCGCTATTAATTTTGGTCACATCTACAAACACTAAAGCCATTCAATTGTGTCGCCTCTGAGCCACCGTGCGTTGAATCACGCATGTGGGGACGTCATCGCGCACGTACGTCCTGGCGTCATGACGTCACGGCGCAATTTAAAATATAAACGAATGTATAGAAATAAAACAGCTTGTTTCGAACCCGTGGCCTCCTCACTGTCAGTCGCACGGGCTGTCCGCTCGACCACCGAGCAGGCATGAAGCCACGTTGTTTCCCGACTTAGATGAACCTCTCCGGAGACGCGTGGATTTGCACAATTCGACTTGGTCTGGCGATCGACTAAACTTTGAGAAACCACGGTCCATCCATTGGACTGGCGTCCCACCTTGGGTATATCCCTGCCTTGCGCTCTGTGTTCCAAAACGTTCTCGGCGCCCTTAGTGTATCAGAATTTTGTCCACGGCTCCCAAAGTCAGAAAACAGCTAACAATTTGGAATATCCCGCGGGCGCGGTGCACACTTTGGGAACCACTGCACTCCACCACACAGCCTTGGCTGAACCACCACTCCTCGGGTTATTAAACCATTGCCTTGTTCAATGCGGATGTTTATTAAATATATAGCCGAAAGTCAAACGTATAAGTCATCAAACACAGCAATAAATATCGTGCCACAGGGGGTGCTGCACGTGGTCTGCGCCCGTCGGACATGAGCGGTAATGCATGATCATCCCACGAACTCGCGACCCAGTACACGCACTACTCGCTACATCTCACTGCCCAGTACACGCACGACCGACTACACTCAGAACCCAGTACACGCCACGACCCAGTCCACGCCAGTACACGCACTACCCAGCAACAACCACGTTTTATTTTCCCACAGACTGGTAACTATTTCATCGACCACATCAGGATGATGAGATGAGTAAACCGACTACAAACCGCTCGGTGAATCGTCACTTGTCGCCACTGACTACACACCAGGCTATATGACTTATACGACAAAGTCTAAATCCCAGCTCGGGTGCCCTGTCTGTGTGGAATTTGCATGTTCTCCCCGTGTCAGCGTGGGTTTTCGCCGGGCACTCCGGTTTCCCCCCACAGTCCAAAGACATGCTGCTGCATAGGTTAATTGCCCTGTGATGGACTAGCGTCCTACCCAGGGTATAGCTCTGCCTTGCGGCCTGTATTGGATTAAGCGGTTTCTGACAATGGATGGGATGGACATCCTATCCAACGACTTTGACTCTATAAACGATTACTGTACTTGGGCGAGCCCTAAAGGTAGAAGCCACATTCTATGAATCCCGTGAACAGTCGCAATTACAGGTAATGGAATATGGGTTAAGAGGCATTGATGTATGCATCGGTAAAATCATGCAAGGGTTCCCAGAACGGTCCCGGCGAATCGTAAATTGATACAGTCTGTGCATGGAAACACTTCCGTCAATTCAAACAAACAGGAAAATCAGGCTTGGTCAACGATGTACGAGGCTCAGCTTTTGAAAAAACAGGAAACCAGAGCATATCTCTGCGATTATGTTTTTGCTGCTCTCCGTTCAGAACATCTGCTTTTGGCTTCGGCAGCCACCCATCCCGTGATCATTCTGTCTTCAAGCCAGAGTTTCTATTTGTGTGATACTAAATGAGACGAGAGCTGGAGCTGATGCTGGGACGGAAGCCCCAACCGCTGAGAAGCCACTTTGTTATACAAAACGCCCTGTTTTGCGGTTCAATTTGTCCAGCATGTTAAAGGACATGAAAACAGATCCATCCTCTCGCAATTCGGCGTCTTCTTTAAGCACACATGCGTTATATATTCAGGGTGGATCAAGCCAAAGTATTGCTGAGACAACAGTGGCCTTGTTGGTTTGTAACCTCTCCGTACCGGGCGAAAACCACGACCACTCTCTCATTCCTTCCTCTCGTTAGTTCTTGTCCAGCAGTGGCACTCCAACCTTTTTTTTAATCCATTTCGCGCCGGTCTTCCTCTCCCGGGTTCCGCGACAGTGAGAAAACATATAGCGAGGTGCCACCTGGTGGCTTAGAAGGGTAACTGCAAGATGTTATTGTATAAAGTTTCAGAACATTTTGCTCCTTGTGTAAAGTGCCAAGGACATAATGCAGAATCAATAAAAAAAACATGTCATAAAGTTATGGCCTCACGAGTTCTACTGGCTGGGACTGATTATATAGTTGTTTTTCACGAACGTGTTTGGATTTTTTTTCCACTTGTGGTAAATTTGGCGCAAAATAAGTACAGTACGTGTGGCACTGTATTTAAATTAATACAAACATTATTAAGATCCAGATTAAAGGGATGAGTTCTCAGAGTAACAATGCAATACGTGCTGTTACCTAGGGTTTATATGAAACATGTGTGTAATTTGAGTAATTATACTTGAGAAAAGAAAATTACAACTCTTAGTACACCAAACAAGTATGCTCTTGTTTATTTCGTCACTTCTCAATAATATGGTGACATTGCATAGAAGCAATTTTGTATTTACACACTCCTGGGTTACAAGACGATTCTTTAAAAGACTGTCACGTAAGGTGACCATTGTGACTTGACCAATTATACGTAGTTATACCCCACATGGCAGTGCAGCAGTTAAATTGCAAAAATAATCAGTTTTCACTTTGGGTAATAAAAAAATAACCCACTATAAATATGTTCTTTCGTAGAAAACATGTAATATTTTCGTCCCGGTTAGAAAATTGGCAAATTTTACGCATATGCACTACAGTTATTTTATTTCTAGAGCACTGTGTTATGAGTTAGCCCTTCAGACATTCACTAGCACATTACAGGGTGGTTTATTCGCAGTAAAAAACATAAAGTTTGCGCTGTAAATAATTCCATATTAAGTACAATGAATCGATCATTGGTAATGAAAGATGTTCCTGTCTTACACGGGCTCTAACTGAAGTGACACAGTGGGATTTGAATACAGTACAAGTGCACCGAACATAAACCGTTTCTGATATAACCAGCAATTGCTCACATTACAATGGAGGGGGGATGCGTCCCAAATGTTCAGCGTGTTTGTTGTGTCAATGCAGGAATCCCGTTAAGAGCTTGCAAGCTCACTGGGTATTTTTCATGCTGTGATAATAAACATCTATCTAGTGTACAGGAAAGAAAACACACTACTGTTGTGTCGTGGGTCACATGTAGTCATCGTCCAGCGTCGCGAGGGAGCTGGGCGCTCTGGAGTTGGGGAGATGCGGCGAGTTGTAACCCTGTGAGAGAGAAGTGGGAAATGAAAAGTTAGAAAATGGTACGTTTCTCTGCAGAAACGAGGTGGTTTTACCTTCTTGAAGCCGTTTCATTTTCTGCGAGTTCCTACACGGGCAAACATCCTGGTAATGCACGGCTCCGATATAATATCAACAGAGCTTGATCAAACGAACTCTAAACCGAAAGGTAAACACTGCCCACCTATATATGGGAACCTTTTTGACAGTACACAGATTATGAAAAAAGAGGAAAGATTGACCCTTTCTGGTAACCTGACAAATTAGTCAACTATTACCAGTTCAGTCAACTATCGCCGATGCGTAGCCAGCTTAAAGTCGTCACTTCAGCTGCCACGTTTTGAAGGCTATTTATTTACACATCGATACAATATTAGCTTTAGCAAGAAATACACATTTTAGAAGTCGGATGGAGCTTGTGGGATATAGATGATTATGTGTACCACCATTACATTGGGACTTTACGAAATCCAAATCCATTACGATGCAGTCATCCAAGTCTGAGAAATAATGGCAGGACCTGCGGCACACCAACCAGATATAATAACCGCACTAGGATTTAGATAAGAACAATAGAATGCACTGGCTTTGGAGGGCTCAAACCTGTTGGAATTCCCTTCGTATTTGATTTCTCACAAGCCCATATTCATAGCCGCTTGTTATACCGCTACGAGCAGTTTCCGCCACGAGCAGTAAGTTTGTTAAATTGCACTCACAGCCAGTTATTTAAATTGAAATGTGCATCAGTGAACGCATCACAAACAAAAAACAGAGATTCGAAACACGGCACGCCGAGTAAACATGTCAAACCACTCGGCCACACAAATAGGAATATGAAAATAAAGAAAACAGAGCGAGAAGAAAAGGTACCAGAAGTGAAGTACGACAAGAGAAGAGACAGGAAGGGTGGACATTTATTCATCCACATCTTTGCCAGCGTAGTCTACCGAGCTGGAGAAGCCTTTGCTGGTCGAGCCGCGGTTCTTGGTGCGGATCTTGACGAGCGCCGACTCGGCAATGTCAGCCCGCTCCTCCGCCTCGTCCAGCTCGTGGATGGTCTTGCGATATTTGGACAGGTTTGTGTTGGCCTCTTCCTCCTGTGGACACAGATGGTGAGGTTCACTCATAACGCCAGTTCTCTCTCGCTACGAATCTTCGTTCCGTCCGTCCGTCCGTGTGCTTTATTCAAAGCCCGTAGAGATCCCAGTGGTTTGCACAATGGGACTCTCCATCCAATGTTTGCCGGTTTGGTCCCCCCCCCCCGGCGCGGCAGTGGAAACAATGGTGGATATTTCTTAAAGCCCCCGTGTGTGTCCACCAAGCAGTATAAACGGGTCCACCACAGCGCATGGGTAGGTCGTGTTGTGGGTAATGCCACCTCTTCGCAGACGTCTGACCAACACGCAAGGGGGCTTTACGAAGGTTCATCTACTTGAGGCCCTTCCACCAGCAGTGGTGCGAGATGTTTCAAGGCTGCACGTTTTACCTTTTTAATTAGAACATCATTGTTTGCGAGCCCCTATTAAGCATGGCCCAGCACTCCAGACTTTGGTGTGGTACTACACATTATTCTTCCCAGTGCTGATTTTGACATTTCTTATCAATTCTTCCCATGGACTAATTTTATACCAGGGTCAGATACCAATGTACACCGATTTCTAAAAAAAATAACCAAATAAACAAACCTAGAGAACCAGGATTGTGGATTAGTGCTCTGAATATTTATCTGCAGCTTACATACCGCCTGGGTACATTTCTGTGAATGAATGCTCAGCCTGATAAGATAACTGAACATAACACTGTAATTGCTTTGCCAATTATGTACACACGTTCAGGCACTCTATTTAAAATACCCACCACCCCTTGTGAAACAACATTCACGATGTTCCCGCATTATTCACGCGCTTATAGCCGCAGCACTTTTCTCGCGTGTTTGCACACACGAAACACCACGGAGGCCTGTGTTGCTTCACGTGACTGCAGTGTGTCGCAATATGCTCCCGGCAAGGGGCAGGGTGCTGTTGAGCTTCTCCGATGTGTTTTCAAGTTGTGGCGCAACCCCTGAACCCACCAGAGAGTCATACGGCACGACCGCGAATACTTGCCCAGTGGCAACAGTCTCAGAAAAACCTGTGCCCGGTGTCAATAAGTCGGCAGGGTGGAACAGTGGTAATGGCTGCGCCTCACAGAGAGAATGGTCTTGCCCGAAGCGGTTCGATTCCCACCTTGGGCGCCTTTCTGCGTCGAGTTTGTGAGTTCTCCCCCTGCTTTCCGATATATTATGATGTCATCGGGCAATTAATTCGTATTTTTTTTTCAAGTTGTGGAAGGAAACCGGAGAACCCGGAGGAAACCCAGGCAAAACAGGGGTGGGGTGGAGAGACAACGCAAACTTCACGCAGAAAGGCACCCCGGGCGGGAACCGAAGAGCCTCGGGGGCAGGACTTTCTGTGAGGCACAGATGTTGCCGCCACAGTGGACCGTTATCGAGCGATTCGCACCACGAGCTCGAGCTGGCGCTTGTAGGTCTTGATCTTGCTCTGCAGCTTCTCCACCAGCTCCTGCATGCGCGCCTGGTTCTTCTGGTCCTCGTCCGTTTGGAAGATGAGCTCCTTCATGCGCCGCTCGTTCTTGCGCAGGCTCTTCACGGTCTCGGCGTGCCGCTTCTGCTCCGCGTCGAGCTCGCTCTCCAGCTCGCGCACCTTGCCGCAAAAACCGGGACCACACACGCGCACGCACACACGGCAAAGAAAATATTGCCTTGGCTTAGTCTGAAATAGCAACGCTAATCCTTTATTTACCCAGAGGGAAGCCTCGAACGACAGGAAAATATACGGGTTATAAAGAGACAACGCCGCTCAAGGATCGACGGGATTGACTGTTTTTGTTTTGCTGTGACGCGTTGTTTGTTTTTGCTATGCGGTACGGCCACAAAAACCTGCTATTTTAGACTCATAATGTATTAAAACTAGTTATTCCAGCACAAAGATTCACTGTGCCTTGCGATGTGACTGTGAATAAATACAAGGATAATACATCAGCTGTGTGGCCTTGAAGGAAGGATACTTTTAATTAAAAGGGAATGTTAGCTCTTGGGTCGGCGGTCTGATGGGAAAAAACTCGCAACGGACAGCTTCCTGACAATGAAACCCAACACAACCCAAACATATCAACAAATTACAATATTACTGATAGCTGCTACTAAAAATCAGGTAGAATTTAAACTGGACATCACTTTGCTTTAACACTGCTGCGAGGCGCCCAGCATATGGCAGTACAGGAATTTATTATTAAATCCATCCGTGTGGAGTTTTCATCTTCGATGAAACTGGGCAAACAACCCTAATGCAAGAAACCTCCTTAAAGAATCTCCATTCTGTACTCGATAAGGCTTGCCTGGGTAAGTGCATTAACATTACTATTCTGAAGGAATTTTTTTTTTTACATCAGTTAAAATACTGTGCAAAGTATCAGGTTCTATTTGTCCGTAAATATTGGATTAAATATATTTTTAGATATTGTTGTGGAATCATTGAACTGATGTTATCTTGCCACAGGCGCTTGCTTAACGACACATGTTGCCAACAGACATTCATCATCACTTGCTTGAAAAACAGGCTTATAAAACACAGCCAGCAATTTAGCTCGATATGTATGGGTCATTCTGGCACCCGACGTTGGGTCTGAATTACATCCATCTGCCCAGCTGCCACCAAAGGCATAAGTTGCAGGAAAAAGCAGTCCTGAAACGGCTTTTACATGTGTGGCAAATTAACTGCTAAATTTACAAGAATGCACTCAAAACGAGCTGGACTATGTCTGGGAGAGTTTAAATGTTATACTATACCTGCACAAAATATGGCACAATCTTTTAATCAAAAATTATCTTAATACGTTCCAGAATTTGATTTAAAACTATGCAAAATAATCAAACAGAACACAATTGCAGTCACAGACACCGGCGCGACTTGCATGTTGAGCTTTTTTCCATTTTTTTTCTGACTTTTCCGGTGGCATGTTTATTGTACATTTTTTGCTAGTTTGTAAACAAACTACATCAAACACACACGAAAGGTGCGGGATACGTCTATCCGTCTCCAATCGCGTGCTGTTAAAATGGCCTCAGGCACCGACACAATTAAGCTATACACTGACAGGGTTTTCAATCGTCCATTCATTACAGCCACTTTCTATGCACGGTGCATTACCTGTAACCCCACACTGTGCCCTGAGAGCATTGTTCAGATTCCACTTATTACAGCTCTAACGCTCATTACTCGAGTTACATGCCTGTCGAGCGTTTCGAGAAAATCGTGGCCGCAGCAACCACACGTTTCTTGAACAGCTTGTGGATATTATCTTGACCAATGAAATGCCTTCTACCAACACGGGATATTCCTAATGCCTCAAATAAATCACAGGTCCTTTAGTTTCTCGCTTGGAAACACGTTACGGCTTGAACGCGTTAAGAAAAACACGCCGCGCATGGGTACGGCCAAACCCGGTTATGTGCGAGCTAATTTGCATGGAGCAGCCCTCATGAAGATTTAGAACTTTTTAAAAGCGGCGATTCATCAGATTTATATTTATTTTCAGGAATACTCGCACTGCCCACGCGTTCACGTGACGCCAGCGCGAAAACACGAACACTGCGGGGATGTGGGTGACTTCATCGCGCAGGTAAAGGTGCAGCGCTGAAACTGCTCACTGACTGCAACGCTGCTGCAAAGGCCTCCACACTAAGGGACAGCTTTCGAGAGCTCCTCTAGAGGGTATTTGGGCTTACTCTCCCACACTGCCCAGATGGCTTGGAAGATGTGGGAATATCCACACTTTACCTGACCACTCGCAACCTGCTGATCAACGAACTACGGTGCAACGTCTGTACCGATGGGGGAACACAGGCGGCCAGGGGTGGCAAGATTCAAGAAGCACGACTGTTTCAACTGTACTGATGTAGGTTTTCACGGCTCGATTCACGATGGTTGCTCTTCAGATCTGTTCTTTCCGGATAGCATGTTAAGCGATCTCCCTGTCGCAACGGTTAAATTGAATCGATTAATGACCTCTGGGTTGCAGGTCCAGTGTGCCGACCATTACATCTCGGTAGCGCCCTAATCCTAACGTAACAAGCGTCGAAGCAGAAAACATTTTGCATTCTGATGGGTTTTTTTTTAATATATATTCAATGCACGACATTGCCGCTGGATAGTGGCACCTTGGACACTTTAAAATCACACTGGCAGAATGTGCAATCCACTTTTTAACTTACACAGTTAAGAAATGTGTGACTTTCAGTGCAACATGCTGAGACAGAAAGTTGTGGCTTGTTACAGCAGCCACACTGCAGCCAGGTTGCGTGTGATCGGCCGTATTGTGACAAGAGGATTGACCCCTGGTTGACAACGCGAACTCCCGTCTGCCCGGTAATTGGCTGGGAAGCATTCTCACGAGTATCTATATATTCGAGGATGTATTTAATTATTACGGCGCAGTGAGTAGCGCTGCCACCTCACAGCAAGAAGGTCCCGGGTTCGTGGAGTTTGCATGTCCTCCCCGTGTCCGCGTGTGTTTTCTCGGGGCACTGCGGTTTCCTCCCACAGTCCAAAGACATGCTGCTGCATAGGTTAATTGGCCTACGGACTAAATTGCCCCTTCACAGTCCTCCCAGCAGTATAAATGTGTTCACTGGTTAGTTGATTGGCAGGTCACGTGCATTTGGATAAAGGTTGGGTTACTTCCACCTGTTCCAAGCTGTCTGGGCAGTGTGGAAGAGTAGACCAAAGACCCTCTAGAGGGGCTCCATAGAGCTCCCTAGAGTGAAGACCCTTTCTCCCAGCAGTGAGATGAGCATGAAATTTCAGCGACGCACCTCCACCGTTTTGCGACGGCATTCCTCGCCGCCAGAAACACAGCCCGAGTACCTTGATCTCCAGTTTCTGGATGATCTTCTTTCCACCTTTCATCGCGATCTGGTCGGCTTCGTCCAGCTTTGCCGAGAGCTCCTTCACAGACTGCTCCAGGTTCTTCTTGATCTTTTCCAGGTGCGTGGCGTGGTCCTGCTGCTGCCTCAGCTCCTCCGCCATGCGGGCGGCCTGAGACGACAATATCGGAGGCAAACGTGAGGGCGAAATAAATGTCCTCTTGTGTAAATTTGCGTCTAAGGAACGCACACTGTAATGTTGAGCATGTAATATGGCTACGGCACAATGCAGCTGCCAATCACAATTTAACTGGTATTACATTTTGTTATTTAAAAAAAAATCACACGCTCAGTTATGGTTGAGTGGCCATGTAAGGTTCAAAGGCTGGGGTCTAATTTAGGATCACCGAGATGAGATGGTATGCTTTCCTTGATTGTATTTCAAACTTTAATAGATTCGAAATAATTTGCATTGTTGGTATTTCTTCTCACGCTTGACCGCACTCCTGCTTCACAGCAAGAGTTCAATTCCCAAACCGAGCGCTGTTCTGCGTGTAGTTCGCATATTTTCTTTTTTCCCCGTGTCTAAGTGGGTCTTTGCCAGGTACTCCGGTTTCCTCCCACAGTCCAAAAACATGCTGCCTACGTTGATTGGCCTCACTAAATTACCCCCGGTGGTCTGCGATTGATTGGCATGCCGGGTACTGATAATGATGACGCTGATAAATAATGTTGGATACCACATTGGCCCGCATTGCGTCAAGGGTTAAAGGTTACTCAATTGGATGTAGGGTACTTTTAGCTGTGAAGAGAACCCTAAGCCGGAGCTCTACTTACATCGATGATGGCCTTCTTAGCCTTCTCATCTGTGGAGCGGTACTCAGAGATCATCTCCTCGTAGGTCATGGTGAGGTGTTGCAGGTCACCCTCCAGTTTCTTACGTTGACCGTTCAAGTGCTGGTTCTAAAAAAAAAACACGAGGCAAGAAGTGTAATTAAAACATTCTTCGCTAATACATTTGTGACATTACCAAGTAAAAGTAATTACCCTTTAATTAGCCCACGAACAAACAACACAGCAATCACACCGTTCAGCTGAAAGTCGACCAACAGAACAATAGTTACATAAGGTCCATGGAAATAAAGCATCGGAAAGCAAACAAACGTGAAACATTTGAA
>JAZEWU010000034.1:1080827-1113427 GCA_036362915.1 Geotria australis | reverse complement strand
ACACACCTGCGCGTCGGCCTCGGAGTGCCTCTCGCGCAGCTCGGCCAGGTCCTGCTCGAGGACCTTGCGGGTGCGCTCCGACACCTCGAGGTTCCCGCGAAGCTCCTCCAGCTCGGCGAGCACGAGGCCGAGGCGGCGCTCCGACACGGCGTGCTGCTCGCGCAGCTCGTCCCGCTCGCGCCCGTCCTCGTCCATCTGCAGCTGCATGTCCTGCGGCCGCACGCCCCCGAAGATTCCACACCCGCCCCGTTGTACAGCGGTGGTTCCCGAACCTTTCTCGGTTCGCGGCGCGCTTAGTTAGGTGTAGTATTGGGATTGTGTATATCGAACATTTTTGGATATAGCCCGCGGCGTGCCTGTGCGCAGCGGCGCACACTCTGGGAACCACTGCCCCCCGTGTAGTCTCAAGAGACTGTAGGGGCAAGTGCCGTGAGCGAGTAGCACCGATGAAGGCCGACGCGGCACACAAGCGGGAGGTGTGACCAGCACCACGCCCGGCCACCTTTGTCTCCCTGGTGACACTATTTACACACCGCGCTAGGTACTCATTTGAGGCCCGGTCGACCTAGGGGAGGCCCAGGACCGGTTTAGAAAATCGTCACTGGTGTTCTAGAACGTGCAAACTCCGAACACAAAGGCACCCGCGAGCCGGGATCCGAACCGGGGATTACCTTCTTGCCGTGAGGCGGCAACGCCACTCACCGCGCCACCGTGCCGCCCCCCCAACTGAATAATCGTGTTTTATTTATATCGTCGGCAGCACGCAGAGGGGGAGGTAATCGGCGGCGGCGGCGGCCAGGGGTCACGTCACCCCGAGCGCAGGTCCGGCTCTCCGGGGCGCCGCTCCTACCTTGACCTGCTGCTGCAGCTTCTTGACGAGCTTGCCGGCCTCCGCGTTGCCGCGGCTCGCGTGGTCCAGCTGCAGCTCCACCTCGTTCAGGTCGTTCTCCATCTTCTTCTTGTGCCTCAGGGCCTCGGCTCGACCCTTGGCCTCCGCCTCCAGGCTCATCTGCATCGACTCCATGCTGCGCTGGTGGTTCTTCCTGGCGGGCCCCAAGGCGCACGGCACGCATTCACAACGAGAGCGCGCGAGGGGGGTGTACGGCGGTGGGTGCTCACCGGCCGTGCTGGCGTTTGTTAGCGGGGAGAGCGTACGGATGTAGGGGTTTTTGCGGCTCGATTCATGACGGTTTGCTCCTTCCAGAGCTGTTGGAAAGCATTAACGTTTGGCACGGATATCCCGAAAGATCATCTCTGAAGAGCAACCACCAGTTGATAAAATGTCAGATGTAAATCGCTGACAGTCCTTCGTTATTTTCTATGATGTGCGTACTGACAGGACCAGACTTGATTTTTGCGGAAAACACAAACAATCCGAGTCTTTGGTAAATAAGCAAACAGGACATATGTAAACTTACACAATTATCATTCTTGTGAATGTTAACAGTGTCCTTGGCAAGGGTCGAATGACTGCGTTGCTCGCAAGTGAGCGCTTTACTCACGACAGGCCAGCAGAGGGAGACGCACGGCCAGAATATCCCAGTCCAGGGCAAAACGAGAAACCCTGCTGCCAGCATCTATCGTTGGCGCACCTGCCTTCTGAACGTAATTGCTGTCATTTCATTTACCTTCGCTCGGTAGGGCCCTGTCGCCAGAGCGATCATTATACGAGCGCACACTCAACAATGGAGACTTCGGGTTCTCACCCGTCCTGGTTTTCCTAGGATCGTGCTGTTTTTGAGGTACTGTAACTGTCTTGTAAAATCTGTGGGTCTTCCCAAATCCCGTTTTATTGTCAGTTATACAATAACATTCCACTAAACATAACGTATAGTTCTCCCCTCTTATGGTGTTGTGGGAAAATTCGTCTTTTCATTATGCGTCCGAGCCTGTCGTACCTCAGGTGGCAACACTAACGCGCACGCAGTGGACGCGGTTACCTACATATGTCGTGGGTTTCTTGCCAAAGCCCCGAGTGTTCCCCATGGGCAGGGATGTCCATGGCACACTCACAATTTTCTCCGGAGAGAAAATAGACGGCACTCGCTGAGGACTTCCTTCACAACAGAGTGATATATCACAGGGTCTTTGAAATTCTCCATGCCAGGTGTGCCCAATTAGCGTAATTGGATACATGGTTGCATGGCCCCACTTCAATTACCTCCATCGGCTGCAGCTGGCACTGGGAATTTTAGAGGCCCTAAAAAAAAATCGCTCCACTTGTTACAAATTGAGCTCGGAACGGGCCGGAGCTCGGAGCGGGCGAGCGCGTAAAGGCAACCGACGCGGCCTCCCGGGGGAGCCAGCCTACCTGATGGCCTCAAACTCGTCCTCCTTCTCCTGGACGCGGCGGTCGATGTCGGCCTTGACCTGGGCCAGCTCCAACTGGATGCGCACCACCTTGCCCTCCTCCGACTGCCGCGCAGCAACACGCGGGGGAGGTTTCATCAGACGCCGTCGAGGCAGCCGGGCCCCACGGGTGGGGGGGGGGTGGGAGAAGCAGGGAAGCTCACGCCGGCCACTCGACAGACGGGCAGACACGTCTGAGGTGCTACCGAGAGCTCACTCTATCAGGGGACCTTCAGCCAGCCGTGGCGTCAGCGAGTAATTGCAGGACCCGCATCGTCACAATCCCACAGTCTCACAATGCCACGCATTCTCATAACACCGCGCACTAACACTCACAATCCCAGCGTCTCACGGTCCTATTGCTCTTCTCACAATCACGCAACTCCTCTCACAATCCCGCACTCCTCTCACAATCACTCCTCTCACAATCCCACACTGCCCTCACAATCCCACGCTCCTATTCACGTGTGGTGTCGCATGAATCCCGCAACGAGCTTGCACGCTGACTGGGTATTTTCTGCTGTAATAATAATAATCTATCTCCATCTATCTATCTATCTTTTACCTCTTTATGCAATTCCCTTCAGCCCCGCAAAGCTGCCGCATTTGTCACTGCACTCTCGGTGGCCCAGTAGGGAGTCATTCTTAGATTTGGGCAAAAGAATTGAGCCTGTCTGTGCCTGGTTGAGTTCTTTGGTGACCAGCAGGATGAAGCGAGTTTGAGCCAAAGATCTGCCATTGGTCAGAGGGCTGAAGGAAAGCAGACACGGTGATTATGAATTGCATCAGACTACCGCATGTAATCAGTCCATTATGTCAGGATCAGTGAGTGAGTTTCACCTCCAGGGCAGCTTCAGCCTCTTCGAGGGAGAGCTGCAGTTCCTCCTTCTCCAGTTCCAACTTCTTCTTCACTTTCTGCAGCTCGTGGGCGCTTTTGCCGCCCTCTCCGAGCTGCTCCGTCAGGTCCGTGACCTCCTCTGAACACGTACCGAGGAATAAATAACATAGGATGCTAATTTAACATGTTTAAATAAGCCCTTGTTACACTCGAATTCAAATGCATTAGGAACATGGACTACAATCTGGTTCTCTTTTTGTAGTGCACTGAATGTATTCGAACTTAAAAGGCAACTCTCATGATTATTCTAAGCTTATATTTTGGTGAGGAGCAAAGCAATTGAGGAGAGCCTCGAAGTGGGGTCGCTGCTCCTTCGGATTGAGATGAGCCAGTTGAGGTGGTTCGGACATCTGCTAAGGATGCCCCTTGGGAGGCTCCCCCGGGAAGTCTACCAGGCACGGCCCACTGGGCAGAGACCTAGAGGCCGACCCAGGACACACTGGAGGGATTATATCTTTCGACTGGACAGGGAATACCTGGGAATCCCTCAGGAAGAGCTGCAATTTGTTGCTGAGGAAAGGATGTCTGGTCCACCCTCCTTGGACTGCTGCTGCCACAACCCTCACCAGGACAAGCGGTTTAGAGAATGGTGGGATGTATTTTTTACCTTGCAGGGTCTTGTTTTCTCTCTTAAAGGCCTCCAGCTGTTCAATGGCCTCCTCGTAGCAGGTCCTCAGCTTGAAGATCTCGTTGCAGTAGTTCCTGCACTCCTTCTGCGCGGACTCCAGCTCCGACTGAATCTCCTCGTACTTCTGTCGCCAGTCTGACAGCTGCTTGTCAAACGAACGCTGCTTCTTGTCCAAAGAAGCTGCACAGCTATTGGCCTTGGTGAATTAAAAAAAACACGTACATAAACGTTAGAAATGTCAACATCTATAAATGTATAACACCACCACAAAATCCAGACCCGCAGATTACAACCCAATGAAATTCCAACTGACTTTATTCAACTCCCCTTCATTTATACAATGAGTCCGAACAGAATTCCGTACTGGGCGATGTACACAAAGATTATGATGTCATCGCGGCCAAAGGAGTTAATGACACTGCACCTCGCTAACTCTGTCCCACACTCCTCCAGACCCCAAAGCTGTTTCACAGCAGACGCATGCCACGATGGATACAAACGAGAAAGATAACAGGAGGAGTGGAAGACATGAAAAATCACTTACAAAACAGCAATAATATGCCAGCGCGCGATCCACACATGTGGCTCAAGTCAGAGAACCGGGACAGGAGTAATTTCAGCGCCAACCTCGATAGTGAGCCAACCGACGATGACGACGATGGTGAAATGTGATCTCGATGTCGACTATCGCGAGACGTTACGAGTGGGTGGGGACCGGACCTTCTCAAGGTCGAGGGTGAGGTCTTCCAGCTCTCCCTGGAGCTTCTGCTTGGCCTTATCCAGGCTGGCGCACCTGGCTTGAGCGGCTTCCACCGCCTCCTCCGATTCTTGCAGTCGAGCGGCCAGCTTCTTCCTGTCGCCCAGGATACACACACCACGTCAGACTGCGCACGTTGTGTACTGATGTAGGTTCGATTCACGGTGGATGCTCTTCAGAGCTGTTCTTTCGGGATAGGCGCCTGATGATGCCTCCAAAGTGGGAGGCGAAACGTCGGGAGGGAGAGGTGGAGATCGCTCGACACGGCTATCCCGAAAGAACAGATCTGGAGAGCAACCACTATATACATTGTGTCAAACCTCTCTACCAATTTGCCGCTCCATTGCTGGATCTGCAACAAGGCCATTTTCTAACAGGCTTTGTGTGTAAATACCTCATGCATGTAGTACTCCTCCAGTGCTGGATTCATAAAATGTGTCCACATCCTCCCAGGTAACCTACCCTGGTAACAAGCGGCTTGAATTTGTATCAACATTAAAAGAGAGGAGGGTACAGCTGTGCCTACGTTAACAAGTGATTATGTGCCGGTAAATGTAATTTACTTTAAATTCATACGGCATTTCTTTAAGCGCGTACGGCCGCATAATGTCCGCGGCGAAAGAAAAAAAATCGCTCTTTGCATAATTCAATTTTCAAAGTTGTCCTACGCCACATGCCCTCGACCACAGCCCCGTATCCCCGCGTAATTAAGTTGGGCCCCACTCTCGTCAATTTGGCCGATCGCACTGTAGCGGCGCGTCGCGGGGAGAGAGAGACAGAGAGACAGAGAGAGAGGAGAGAACGTTTCTTCTCCGCGTCTCACTTGGTGTCCTCGAGCTCCTCCAGACGTCCGAGCGCGTCCGACTCGTACTTGCTGCGCCACTGCGTGAGCTCGCCGTTGAGGCGCGAGATGACGCGGTGCAGCTCGGCCTTGCTCTCCTGCTCCTCCTCCAGTTGCTCGCGCAGGAGGTCGCAGTCGTGCTTGGCGTTCGCCATGCCCAGCGACACCACGCTCTTCGACTGCGTCGCAACCACGGGGGACGAAACCGAGAGGTTTAACACACTCGGAATGTTGTTTTTCTCGCTGCGACCGATTATTAGGATTCGTAATCTGCGTCATTAAAGAACCCTCGGCAACCAGACACGGGCAAATTAATTATCGGTCACAATGTCCAAGCGTTTAATCCCCCCCAAATTATTGTTGTTTCAGCTCAATGGTGGTAAGATGAAGTACAATCCTCACAAGGTGATTTGTTTGAGATTACATTAAAGGACAAGCTCTAAAAAGTCAGAATAAAAATCTAATGCCAGAATCAGCATAACAATAATTCTGGCACAGACTTCTAAACCAAACTGGTCTAATACAATTCCAAAGCGCAACATAACTGTGATATCAGTCTCTCTAAATTCCTTTCTATAACCTTACGTTTAGTTGTTTTTTGTTATAGCGCATGCCCGGTTCTTTTGTGATGCCTCGAAGTATGCCGTCGTATTTTCCGACATCATGTAAAATTAAAATTCCTATCCAGGAGGCAGCTGTGGAGACACGAACTCCTTTAATAGGGAGCAATCACCTTCATCTCTTCATCCAGTGACCTCTTGGTCTCCTCCAGCTGGGAAGTCAGTGTGAGCTTGGAGCGGCTCAGCTGAGCGATCTTGTTCTCCGCCTCCTCCAGCCGCCGCAGATTGTCGCCGTTCTCGGCTGCGGACGGCGACAAAAACAACGCGCCGGGGCATCATTACCGCCCGCGCAAGTGACCCCGGGGTCCGTGTGTGTGTGTGTGTAACGCACGCCGGTAAGTGGGCAATCGCGTTCGCGGTGTCCGACTGGACGGGCCGGCCCCACCTGCGAGCTTCACTTTGAAGTTGTTGACGTCGTTGAGCGTTTTTTGGAGGTCTTCGCAGTGCGCGCTCGACTCGCCCAGGTGATCCTCCATCTTGCGGACGTGCATCTCGGCCGACACCTGCGGTCACACGGCACGCGAGCGACGGGTCCACTGTCGTACTGTCGTAGCGTGCTCCGTCGCAAGCGTCGGTACAAGGTGGGGTTGTACCCATGATTGGATGCCAGTCCACAGCAGGGCACTCGGGGTCTAGTTCATCGACGGGCCAATTAACCAAGGCAGCAGCATGTATTTTGACTGTGGGAGGAAACCGGTGTACCCGGTTAAAACCCACACAGACACGGGTTGAACGTGCAAATTTAAACATACTCTGTTAGAAAAAAAGCTTTGATCACCGGCGAGCTGGCTGGAGGGAGGGAGGATTAAATCCAAAGGAGGGTGGGCTACGAGTATATATAAATAAAATACCTCATGCCAAACACTGTTCTGCTAATTCTCAAGGTTCGACATATAAAAATAATAAGGACATCTATACCCCCTTCTTTTATGAGTTCAGTTTTTTTAATGTGATATGCTAATTATACGGCCAATTCAAATTCAAAAGGTGTGTACTGTACACGCACATAATGGGCTAATTGTTATTGTTCCAGCTCACATGTGAGTTGTAGGACAATCCTGACACCCAAATTTAGAAATCCGATACGGTGTTTCACTTGAAACCATGCCACCCATCTTCCAGAACATCCAGGATGTCAGAAAAACAAATCCAGGAACGTACTGATGTAGGTTTTCACGGCCGTGTCGAGCGCTCGACACGGCTATCCCAAAAGAAACAGCTCCGAAGAGCAACCATCAAAAATCCGGGAAGACAAAACGACATATGCACGTGCAGCGCAAACGCACGCGCTACGTTGGCGTTACCTTGTACTTCTGAGATGCCTCGAGGCTGGAGGCTAGGTCGTCGATCTCCACCTTCATGATCTGCTTGTCCTTCTCGAGCTTCAGCTTGATGCGTTGGAGGCTGTCCAGCTGCTCCGTCATCTCCACCGTGGACTCGGCCTGCCGCTTGCGCAGGGCCGCCATGGTGGCCTCCATCTGCAGGGACGACTCCTCCATCTCCCGGCGCAGCTTGAGAACCTCCGACTCGCGCTTCTTGTTCTGCTCGATCTGTACCAGAGCAAGTCCATCGGGGGGGGGGGGGAGACGAGAAGGCCAGCAAACTGTGAGGCATAGGTGCAGGAGCTACGATGGACAGCAGATGTGCGGGCCGGAGCCTATCCCGGCAGACAGACGATTCAAAGCAGGGCAATACCAAGAACACCAAGGGTGGGTTGCCAGTCCATCGCAGGGCACCGAGGGCAAGTTAATCAGGCCAATTATCACAGTTTTTGGACTTTGGGAGAATACCCACGTGGACAAAGAGAGAACATGTAAACGTCACAAAAGTACCCGAGCTGGGAATCGAACCCCCGGGTCCTTCTTGCTGTGAGGTAGTGGCGCTACTCACTGCGGCACTGTACCGCCCGTCATTATGTTGAAACACAATTACATTTAATGGCTTATATGCGTATTGAACATCACTCTTCGGCCTTTGTATAGTTGATTTGCATTAAAGAGTGATTTTATATAGCAAAAGTATGCATACATTACCAGGCTCAATTACGCATTGGGCACTGCTCATTCCCATTAAATGCCCTGAAGCAGCCGTGGAAATTTCACGTTGCTATAAAGAGAGCGATCAAACCATAGGACAAATACCGTCCGCACACATTGGCCGAGAGTTTATCAACCCTGCCAGAATGGCGGCCTGCGTTCAACCTCCCCAACCCGCCCAACCCCAGCCTACGAGGTGGCAATCTGACCTGGGCGGCAGTGGCTCCTCCCGCCTCGTCAAGACGTTCCGTGAGCTCCTCCAGCTCACGTGCCAGGTCATTCCTCTGCTTCTCAACCTGACAGGAACCATTTGTTAAAGCGACAACCAATCAATGACGATGAAGCCAGCCGTGTGGATACGCGACGGAGTGGGGGCAGAGCCGGATAGTGGACGTTGGCGGGCCTTAATCTGATGCCGCTGAAGACACTCGTGGACTCTTGCTGTCCACGGGAAAATAAATCATCGCTGCCTGCGCGCGACAGACGTTGTCTCGGTGCTCCGCGCTCGGCGGCGCGTTTCGACACGCGAACACGTGCACCGTGGTGGTCACATATTGATAAGCGATCCTCAAGCGGCCGTGATTTGCTTACGAGTGATATCCTGAAAGCGTTCGTGCGCGCCGCGTTCGCCAACCGACACCGAGCGCGAAATAATAATCTGCGCCGTCGTGGAGAATGGAAGTCAGGAAATACATACGCAGACAAAGGTGCCTTCTTCATGTGCTATACTGTATCTATCAACACAAAACAATTGAAGTAAGTCTTGATTTTTTTTTACTTATCCCTGCAACTGCAAAGCCCACCCACGTAGATGCAGGCATGCCTGAGAGACCCTGCGTGTCGAAACCGGTCCAGGGTTGATCACACTGAGCACTGTATGGTCAAACGACTCCTGTGATTGACATAGTGTTGAGAAGGCCTCCATCCAACAGTAGTTGGATATTATAGAGTAGACATATGATAAAGGTCCAGTCCTGCAATGTATTGTTCCGGCCACTGGTGCAGAAAGGGCCCGCACTAGACGGAGCCCTAGCGAGTCCCCTCTACAGGGCGTTTGGCCTACTCTTCCATGGTGGCCGGACGTCTTGGAAAACGTAGGAGCACGTATACTTTAGCCCACCACACACAACCTGCCGATCGGCATACTGCGGTGTACTTACTTATTCTGCTGGCTGGACAGAGGGGGCAAGGAAGCAAAACTTTTGTTTTTAATGAGAACATTTTTCAAATTTTCTAGGCAGTATTTTAAAAATAAAAACATTCGAACTCAGCTAGATGGCACACTGTGCAGCTTTGCAAAATGTCCAGGGCAAAATGTACAATACGCGTTATAAAGCACACATGCCGGAGAGTTGGACAGCACGGCTGCAGGATTCCGATGTTAATTAAACGTACATGAAAGTGAGTAAGCAGGGTAGGCAGATCAAACACGCAGTGTTTAATCTCACAGTTCCACTGCACTTTGTCTAGATATTTAGACTCCAGGGCTGGTGCTTGCAGTTCTGCAGTCCAATGCCACATTGTGCAGCCTGCACATTATCGGTGTGAATGTGACCTTCGAATATATTTAAGTGGAGTGTAGTGCATTAGTCGGTTTGGATATTGTGGATCATTAAAGTACCATCGTAATGAGTGTCTGTAGTAGATTAGACAGTCTACATCTTCACCCGTATTCTGCATAGTTTTAGATCGCCATATTTCCAATCGTTTTGCATCACCTTTGGTTTCATTGTCACATGCTGTTGTTCATCACGTTCTCCGTCTTTGTTATTGTTTGTATGTTATTACCTTTGCCCCTTACCCATGATAATAACCTAGCTCTATTAGGCTCACCCACACTGCCTTCAACGGACACGCGCCAGTTAACAACACGTCATTTTCTGTCTGCTTCTGCCCTCGCGCTGCTCCACTCTATCCCCAAGCTCTTGCAATAACCTTGCTCGATTAGAACATCTATACATCTATATATAAAATACGGCTAGGCATGTGTGAGGTCAGCAATATTTTCCTGGCCTCTCAATCCTTGACAGCGTTCGTGGCGTCACAACCAGCTCGCCGGACGGTGTACAGAGTATCTTGGATTCATTTTAGTTATTGTATTTATGTTATTTCATTTATTGTATCTATTTATTTTATTGATTGTGCCTTATTTACTCATTTAATTTTACGTGACTTTCAACATTTTATGTGACTTTTAAAATGACACGCTTGTCGAAACAGATTATTTAGACTATCTGAAAATTATATGCAAATGGTACCACTAGGTTAATATACTAGACAATACAAAAAATAAGACAGAACAAATGAGGCAAAGACACTTACATTTGACATGACAAAAATCGACAAAAATAATGTAATTATGATGCCTAATTGTGAAAAAAACATGGAATTGCCGCAGGGGATGGTGAACAGAATAATCTGCCCGGTAATTCGATCGATCGTGGCTATCCAGGGTCACGATTACATTCAACAATCGATTATTTTATTTACCAGTGACGAAAACAGTTTCCAAGAGTGGCTGCTAGGGCCGTGTGAAGTCATTGCCACGAACACAAATCACCGAAGGACGGCGATTCTTATTATACGCAAGAGTGTCTGCACCCGTCACGACCGTAACGAATGATATTATTCCACGAGCTGATGTATGGTTTCACCGCTAGCAGGTACACGGTTACCAGCCCAGCATGGCTTCTAGATTCAGGGCATTAGGAATCACGCTCCTCACCTTGGCTCGGATCGCACGCTCAGCCTCCAGCTCTTCCTCCAGCTCCTCCACCCGGGTCTAACAAACAAGAGGCGCAATTAGGGGCTCCACTTCACAGCAAGAAGCTCCCGGGTTCGTATCCCGGCTTGGCTGCCTTTCTGTGTGGAGTTTGCATGTTCTCCCCGTGTCCGCGTGGTTAATTGGCCTGCTGAATAAATTGCCCGCAGTGCCCTGTGATGGACTGGCGTCCCATCCAAGATAGCCCTGCATTGCACCCTGTGACTGCCGGGATAGGCTCCGGCTCACCGCCATTTTATACAGGATTACGCAGTTTCTGACAATGAATGAGTGAACTGCACAAATGCATTTCGTTACCTCTACACCTGGCAACCGCAACGAGAAAACGACCCGTGCATTATACGTATACATATATATTATGGGGGTCACAGCCAAATCGATTTAGCTCAAGTCAGTACTTATCTCTGATGGTGGCCCCCAGCCAGTAGTGAGGTCAACTCATCATTCTGTCGAGGTCAATAAATTGGGTACCAGTTTGTGGGAACAATAGTTGCCCTATGATTGGCTTTCCATTTTGATAAAAATGTGAAATTTCCACCATTTGTTATGGGGCTTTATTAGAAATGAGCAGTGCCCGATACTTGAACGAGCATGCAAATGTCTACTGTGTAAACTCAAATAGCTCCCCGTTACAGTCGCTGGTTGCTCTAAAGGGAAACCACTGTTGATTTACAACAAAGCAATACTCATGCATTTATACCAGACTCCAATTTGGAAAGTCTAATTAAATGTATGAGATTCTCGAAAAGCAATGACATGGTGGTCACGGTTAACATCAGTGGTGAATGATGTTTGAAATTGCCCTGGGCTCTCCCCACACAGACCAGTGTGGTGAACACACACAAAAATTATTGACGGCATTGTGGAAAAAGAATATAAGTAACAATACAGTTAAGCCGACCATGTGTCTCCTTCAAATATCTGTAAATCCATTACAAAACAGAATAATGGATGTGTTATATTTGAATGTTACAGAATGCTAACATTCAGAATAAAACGCATGTGTTATCCTGTACGTGATAACTCGGCACTCTGGCATGGCAGGGAGCCGAAGTGGCCGCACAGCCAGTGATCTCAGTGAGCCAGCCCGTGGCACCTCGGTCTGTCCCATGACCTCCCGTCAGCAAGCCATCGACACTCTGCGTGGCCTCAAGGTGCACCTGGCCTGGCACAGCCGCTCTGGTGACGTCACGGCCACTTAGTCTCGAACGGCGGTTATTGTTGTTATGAAGTACAGTGTTATATCTCCAACTGCAACATGTGCTGGCATCAAAGGCAGAGTAAAGACGCCTTATTTCTTGACAGCAGAAAGACATGTAGCTTTCGCATTTTTCTGTGCCACGCAGTCAACCTCGTGGCGAGCGTTATGCGATTTTACACAGCGCAAAAAGCCTACACGCCTTTTTAAAATTTGTTGTAAAATCCGCTTTTCAACTTTGAAAAATCCAGCGAGCAGGAGTTGGGCAGCAGTGTTTAGGGGGCACAGGGGGATTAGAAGTGACTGCCTGGCGGGTAAGCTGTAAATCCCACATGAAGCAGCTTGTTTTCATTATCAGCATTCCTCCGCACTCCATTTTCAAACACGGGCTGTCAGGGGCTCCTCTGCCGGGATAGACAGTGCCCGCTTTCTTGAGCCTTTTGCCTATTATTTGAACACTGCCACTCGAGTTTGCTTATGAACGCGGTCGCCACTCCTTACTTAAACGGCACGTCCGATAATATTGTTGGCAAGCGACTGCAGACACACAGCTATCACTGAGTCGCTGGAGCGTTTGCACTCCTGTCTGCGCTGCCAGATATGCCGGGTACCGACGGTTAATCCTCGTGTCTCACAATTATTGTCAGGTCGCTAAAACTGTCGTAATCTAACGTGGCGTACTAAATTATCTCAAATAATTTTAACAGGCCGGCACGGTGGCGCGGCGAGTAGCCCTGTGACCTCACAACTAGAAGGTCCCGTGTACGAATCCCGGCTTGGGTGCCTTTCTGTGTGGAGTTTGCATGCTCCCCCCGTGTCCGCGTGGGTTGTTGCCGGGCACTTCGGTTTCCTCCCACAGTCCAAAGACATGCTGCTGCATAGGTTAATTGGCTTGCGGACTAAATTGCCCCCGGTGCCCTGCGATGGACTGGCGTCCCATCCAGGGTGTAGCCCTGCCTTGCGCCCTGTGTCTGCCGGGATATGCTCCGGCCCACCGCAACCCTGTCCAGGATTAAGCGGTTTCTGACAACGAATGAATTAATTTTAACAACAGAACCGCCTACGTACCGACGACAACAGCATTGTCCGTGCTTTCAAGCGTTTCTCTTGGCAATAACGCGGCAGGTATACGCGTGAACTCTACACGGGGCAAAGTATCAAAATGCAAAATCCATCCCCGTCATTGAGCGGCGCACCTATAAAGCACGACTTCATTATCGCGTTGCCATTCGGTGGGTCTAGCCTGTAGCACAAGGCGTCAGGGTACAAAGGAGAGCATAAGTGTTTTGCCCCGAGTGCTGTCTCAGGAGCCAGAAAAAAAAAAGATTTATCCAAGAAATCCCATCAAGATTCCTTTTTTTTTTACACTCACGCGCCTCACAAGTATCCATTGAAGTGAAATACTAAGTGAAGGATGACAGGTGAAGGCGCTCGGAGGTTTTAATGGCGCATTAGAATTTCTCCCGCACGCTTTAAGTGCCCGGAATTATCGCCTATAATGGAGTCTTATATTTGCTAACACGCGAGACACAACAAGTGTTCAACACAAAACCTGCTCCCCCACGGCGGCAGTTCCGCAGCGTGATTTATCAGAAGCCTAATTGGGATTTGTTGCGGCACTGAACGAGGTTTCACACCGACGCTCCGCTTGCACCATCTGGAAGCCGCGGCACACGGCGCTCAAACCGAGACGCGAACACGGCCAAATTAGCTCAAGAAACCGAGAGCGTGACATAAGAACGCGCAGTGTTCCTGGACGCAACACGCACTCTTTGATGTCATTATCAGGGCTGGTGTACTTTCCAAAGCGCTAGCCGGAGAAAGGATTCACTTCAGAGTTTCACACGCGGTATTGCACTATCAGGCTGGCTTCTCTGCGTGGCCTCTAAAATAACAAGGTGGCTTTTGTAAGAGTTAATCCGCGCCCGCATACTCGAAGATATGTTTGCTGATATTTTCAGTTGACAAAAACATAGCATGCGGTACACTGTAAAGTAAAAGCATTGAAACAAGTCAGTTTAAAGGCCGAATGAGTGTAACCGAGATATTTACAATGACAGCACCATAGCAGCACTGCAAAAAAAACCCGCGTCCTCAGCTCGTTGCTGGATGGCGGAATGCAGCCAAGTGCGTTTGCTCAGCTGGAGAATATTTAAGTCTCACGGATCAAATTTGGGCCGAGTTACGCATAATTGTATTACCTTGCAATAAACACGGGCCAGGGAGGAGGAACCGCAGTGTTCCGAGTCCCCTGTGATGTTGATTAAAGCCACCTGCCGATGGAGGGATGCAACTCGGGGCCACCCGCCAACAAACGCCGCACGGAGCTCAGCCACGGTGTCGGCAACGTGCGGCGCATTAGCGGGTTCAATGCCGAGGATGTTATACTAATACACCCTCGATGGGTTGAGGTCAGTGTTAATTTAGTCAACATTTTTTTACGACTCGTAGTCTTAGTCTAGACCCGTCATTCTCAACCGGTGGGTCGTGACCCAACGGTTGGCCGCACATGCTACCGAGCGGTCCGGGGAGACCTGGGCCGAGTGGGCCGTGAGGTGCAAAAGGTTGAGAATCCCCAGTCTACTTGATGACATTCTGTGGAATTTACTGATGCATGAGAATCGCTTTTCAAAGCTATTCTTTTCAAAGCTATTCTTACGGAAAAGCCGTGTCGAGCGGCTGTCCCGAGAGGGGGAGCGCTCAACACGGCTATATCGAAATGACAGCATTGAAAAGCAATTTTAATCCTGTGGAATTGTGGTCAAGTCTCAGTCTGGTCAACTAAATCAGTCACAAATCTGGCACACTGTTAATTATGAGCACCCGTCCCCCCTCAATATAATCAGGGTAGCTAATTGCTAATTCATTTTAATCGCATGCTCCAAATATTCCACGTGTATGCTCGTGGGTTAATATGCATTACCTGTTTGCACGCGTATAATGAATTTAGGAAAATAATCCATCACATGTGTAGCATATATATATACATGGACCTTTTAAATAGTGAAGCTTAATTAAAATACCCCATGCAAGTTTTCATAACATTTGTTACAAAATAATCTGTTCCCGGAGGTAAAACAAATCAATTCTGTGTATATTTCTTCCGTGATACGATAATTCTTCGTGATTTCCTGACTGTTGCTGAGTTATACGTATTGCATTGCCGCTCGACAAATTACCCAGATTGCATTACACGCCTAGCGCGGCTGCTGTGCCAGCGTGGGCCATCAACATCAGCCTCACGCGGCCTTCTTTACATCGCAAGTGGCGAGACGGTTTTAAAACAGAACAGTAACCTCCCCGGGGTCCCAAAGACCTTCCAGCTGTGCTCCTCTAGCTTAATAACTGACCCATTCCTGTTCCGATACTATCAGCAGTAATATATCCCTCGACTTCCGGCAGAGGGCAAGAAGTAATTCTGTGCGTGACAAAGAGGCCACATGCTGCACGGGTCTGCCCCAAGCCAACCTCGCATTGCTGAGTGAAGGGACAACAAGGGACCCTTTAAAATGAGGGCACGGAGGTCATGCCTTGGTCAAACAAGCTCATCGCTGTGGTTTGCCCTAGTCCTTCATTTCGTAAGGAAGGGTAGCAATCACCCTGGGAGCTGCCTTCCTATTAACTTTCGCCTCAGGATCTGGCTTGTCACTTATATTAGCACATTAAACCATCGCGCCTGGGACAGCTGGGATTTTGAACGAGAGACGTGATTTTATACAATCGCATTAGCATATGGCGTGTGCGCGTTGTTTCACGAACCTCCACATGCACGGTTAATACCTGTGCGTTGACGTCGCGGGAAACACGTTGACGAGTTGAGAAGGTCACGAATTAAGAATTAAATTCGCTTTCAGAAAAACACATGTGCACATGAACACAAACACATATCCCCTGTGAAGCAGATGCCGAACAAGAGCAATTCTCAGACATCGAGCCACGAAAACCTACAGCAATACAATGAGAGGGATGAGGTCTGCAATAGGTTTACAACGCAATGCGCTAACCACTGCACCACTGTTCTCCGTCTACATGTGTGGTTGTGTCTTTGCCCACAAGACAAAGATCCCCCGTATAGTCTAAGCGACTGTAGGGTCAAGTGCCGTTAGGGAGCACCTATGAAAGCCGACACGGCACACGAGGGGGTGTGTGGCTAGCACCACGCCCGGCCGCCTTTGTCTCCCAAGTGGTAATGTTTACACGCCGTACTAGGTACTAATTTGAGGCCGAGTCGACCTAGGGGAGGCCCGGGACCGGTTCAGAAAATCGTCACTGGTGTTGACAGTGAGCGGGATTCGAACTCGGTTCGCCAGGTTCGTAGCCCAGCGCGCTAACCACTGAGCCACCGCGCCCATACACACACACCTGCACCGTGCTTTGACACGCACGCATACAGTAGTCACTGATACGCAAGCAGATCTGTTCACTTGCAAACACACACACACACACCTGCAGCTCCTTGAGCTTGCGTTGCAAGTTCATTGAGATATTCTGCTCATCCTCAAGCCGGGCGGTCATGGCGTTTATCTCGTAATCTCTCCTAAAGAACCAGAAAAAAAAACACAAGGATGACAGCGGGTTATGCCTGCACGAAGTTTCTATATCCACAGCCCCACACCTTGAACGAGACAAATTACAATCGCGACTTTGTACGCGCTGATAGTGTTCCGTGAGTGACGTAAGTACTCAATTTTATAGAGAAGTGAAATATTGTTTAGACTCAATAGCAGGCAAGTGCAACAAATGCATCCATTTGCAAGAACATATGCCTTTAAAAAAAGTTATTCTACTCTCAAGGTATTGCTTTATGAATACAAAAAGTTGCCTTTTTCAATCCAAGTAACCCTTGAAAAAAGACGATATACATCAATTGCTTGACCTGCCAATAATTACCGGCTCAATAATCATAATGATTAAATCACTGAAAGAATATTGTGCCCTTATTTTTACTGTTCACGCTGGCATTCCATCGGGCTGCTCTAATCACAGGAACGAAAGCAGGAGTTCAGATGACACCAGCGATAAGAGAGCCATCAACCAAACAACTCCTGTCACACAACCACTGTCAAAACATCCCTCTTCCGCTGCACCTGCACTTAAGTCCAGAGCAACCGGGGCCATGGTCAAGAAAGTTCAGGTCCGTTATTGAAAGACGCTAGCAGCGTCCTTTAATCAATCAATTTAAACTTATAACGCGTGGCACGTATTCATTCAATGTCGAAGGTATTCGTTCGAAGAGAGAACGGCTCAGAGGCGCGAGGAAAACGCAGAGAGGCAGAGGAGGCAGCCAGGCGGTTTGCAGGCGCCAACATATTGCCACACACTACTTCCTATATATTATGATCTTATCGGCCAACTAATTAACAAGTGTTTTTTTAAGTTGTGGGAGAACCCGGAGGAAACCCACGCAGAACAGGGGGAGAGAACACACAAACTCCACACAGAAAGGCGCCCGAGGCGGGAATCGAACCGCCTCGGGCAGGACCGTTCTTTCTGCGAGGCGCGGGTGTTACCACTGAGCAGAGAGGATTTCTCCACCTCCGATCTCCGGGGCTCATCAAAACCAAACAGGATCCTTGCCAGCCATAGCGTGTCTCACATCGACCCAACAAACTGGTTGCGCCGCTGCTCAGGTGCGATAAGTCGTCTCCGGAATGATCGCGGACAAAGGGCGCGTGTCTGGCGGTGTCTCGCCGAGCGCCGATCAGCACGACGCCACCACCATCATCCCCGAAATCTATTAAACGCGCCGCCCGCGCGCCAGCAGGTATACCGTGTCGACCTGCGCGCCGTTTGTTTAACGGTGGCAGCCAATGTGTGCGTCTATTCCGCGGAGTTTGTAAGTTAATCTCAGCTTCGTTGCCTTATCCGTGGAAGCAACTGAGTCCGGGAGAGCGTATTAAAACGCTGGCACGAGTTCGCATGCTTCCGTCACACAGTGAGATGGGATTTAACTTGGATTGTATGTCTCGAAAAAGAGACGGTGTTCTTCTCCAACCGCATACATGAGGTCGACGAAACAAAACGTCTCGAGGAACGAAGCGAAATTAAATTCAAAACAGATAAAATGGTTAGCTGTCTCATAAGAAATGTCCTCCTGCTTACAGGAACACAATCGATCTGCAGGTAACATGTGGTGAGGTAAAGCGTGGGTAATCGCACGTCTGGCCAGTATGGAAGAGTAGGCCAAATACCTTCTACGAGGGGAGCTCCGTTCAACTTCCAATAGCAGATGACTTTCCACCAACAGTGGCATAAGGAAGACATTTCATGGCCGCACCCTTTCCCTTAACTTTTTAAGGCAACATCGGCACAGCGAGCTAAGCCACCACATTCCTATGGGAGCCATTTTCTTGCCAAGGGAATTCTGGAGCAAATCTAATTCTGCAGGAATGCGGCCAGTCGACCTGATGGCACCAAGCACAGACACTCCCTGCACAAGACTCTGCTCGCTTCGATTGTCCCCTTCAGTGGGTGTGTTACTTCCAAATTGTGCTATCAGACTTGTGTCGATTGAGATACAGTGTTCAATTGTGAAGGGGATAGAAGGAACGCTCGACACGGCTATCCCGAAAGAACTGCTATGGGCAGCAACTCTCATGAAGTATTCATTTGTAGCTCTTCAGAGGGCAGCGAACGCACTGCGGGAGCAGATATGATGGGACTACTTCTGACACCTATTTATCCACACACAATGAGACTCACATATTTCACTGGACGGTAGACAAATATTTTTTTTTCTTCATTTTATAGGTGGAATTTAGCAAAAACGAAGTGACAAACAAAATTTAATGCTGTGGGCTTTTTGCAATGTAATCAGTATCTTGGCCGAGACCATTAACTCGCCACAATTGAGAACCGAGTTTGAATCCCGGTTAGCTGGAACTCAGGATTTCCGTGGTGCTCAATACTCGGAATCTTGACCCACCTGGTCACTGGGTCACTCACTTTTTGATGACTTCCTCCATCTCCAGCTTGTGCCGCTCCATCTCGTGAAGCGAGTCGAGGGTAGACTTGAGGTCCGACTCCAACTTACGTTTGGCTTTCTCTACCTCGACTCGAAGTTTCTTCTCCTGGTCCAGGAGATCTTCGAGCTGCACACGATGCCACGACAATTAGCAGATCATGGTTTCCCATAGCCACTTTAAATACAGACTGTGGATTAGTAATTTCACGTGTATGGCTTAACTTAAACAATGTAATACAACCATTATATGTGTAACTTTTGCAAAAAAAATTGGGGTTGGCAATGAAAACTGCTCAATATTGTAAATACCTGACAATAAATTGACTCCACAAAAAGGTTGCCAAATTAAAATATGTTGATGGAAAGTCATCCAACATTGCTTAATGTATCATACATATTAGCAATGTGTTTTTTCCTGTGTTATGCTCACTGTATGCGATTGTTTAAAATAGATGTGGGAACATGGAAGGTTCTGTAGCTTGTTAAATACTACCTGCTTCATGCTTAATTTAATCAAAAACCCTCTAGCTATCAGCACAGAGCAATATCAAATGAAACCCAGACCTTTGATCAAAGACAAATAAAACTTACCGAACTGTAAACCATGAAAAGCTTTGCTAGAAACAAGCAGGCATACCCGTACACTCCCACATACCTTTCTCCGTCTCTTGGCAAGTAAAAACACTGCTGTTTACACAGTTAGAAACTTAATATTGTATGTTCCATAAAAGAAAAAAAAACTTTGAAAGGGAAAATCGAGGTGATTTTATCCTTCCCACTCTTTGGGCCCAGCTACCACAAATATGCAGAGTGCAGTACACAGCAGAGGCATTAAACAAACATTCACTGTGCGTTTGACATAAATCATGCATCCGTGCCAATGTACCGATGGGGAAGAAGTTCAAAATGCAAAGGCGAGGGAGAAAAAGAGCGCGAGAGTATTGCCAAGGGATTTTTTCATTTAACATGCAAGCAAAGCCAATGCCAGTGAGCAATTGTTTCTTGGGTAGAGGCCAGAGGCAACCCGCTTTTAACTTCTACCACATCAGCACTTGCAGCGCTGCATTTGCAAGGGCAGCTGGAGGCAAATCTAGTTTCGATATTCCATGCAGCCATGGGGACCGGCGACACGGTGGCTAGCTCGCTGAACTTTGAACCCTGCCCTCCCCCCCCCGAGATGCTCGTCGACCATGAACCCCGGCGCCACGAGATTCCTGTCGTCCGATAACGTCAGTGGCGATTGACGGTTGTAGCGGTCGGAGGCCGCCGTTTCACCGAACCACACTGACCTACGCGGTGAAGTCCCGTCAAACAACCCGTCGCGACTCACAGAGCGTGATCGAGGCCTTCATCCAGCTGTGGATTTACAAAAGACTACAAACGACTATTATTGCAACGTATAGTTATTCCGATATTCGGTGCGGTCTGTTCAGTAACTTACTCGATAGCCACACAATAGCCACGTTGGGCAGTGGGTTCGCTGGTATTGTAAAAATTACATCGTATTATATATACTATATATGCATATTTGTAAAAAAAATCCATTTGAATTTATGGGTTCTTCACGAGTTTAATCCCGAAGCAGAGTAATGTTGAAAACAACAACAGCCCTTATTTTACAGGACACCTGTCTCAGAACCCTCTAGAATTACCCCATATATATTTTCACTACAGTACAACGAAAAAAAAATGGGCCACCAATATACCTGCTATTATATGCCTTTTCCAACGTTTTGCAATAAGACATTGTTAGGTGGTATTCAGGCTCTCCAGCGTTCAGTGAGGACGACAGGTGGTAGACTGCGATGAATGTCACAATTCCGCACCTCGTTATTCTTTGCGTACGGTTTCAACCAAAACGACATGAGGCGCATATCCTCATTCAACATACAGCTGCGAGATTCATGCCACCATTTGAATTCTACCTAAGGGTGACTCGTGGCCCTTTTGATGCAAACAGAACAGCGGGGCATATTGCTGAGAGGAAGGAGCATTGAAAACATTTACACAGCAGGTGCAACGTGTTCCATTTGGCATTAGCATCTGGCAGCAGTTATTAAAGAGCCAGTTGCCCACTTTCCAGTACAAGGTGTAGTTTCACTTTAAAGTACAAACGGCCCAATATCTCGACGGGTCATCACAGGCAAAGCAGGCAAGTGTATGATGAATACATGTTCGTTGTGTCAAAGCAATCCCGCAAAGAGCTTGCAAGCTAACTGGGTATTTTCTGCTAGAATAATAAACATCTACATATCTATATTATCAAAACTATAGCATTACATTCAGCGGCTTTCAGCTTACCTCAGCGATCTTATTTTGATGCTTGTTGTTGGATCGGTGTAGGTTTGCCGACTTGTCCTGTTCAATCTGCAAGTCATCCAGTGTATCCTGTGGGCACAATAGCAACATGGGCAGAAGGTGTCGGACGGTTAATCACGCCGCACGGTTTGCGGTAGTAATCTTGAGCAGACTGTTTTCTCAATTCCATATTATAATTGACGTTGTGCCCACCACAAACTCCACACGAGGCAGTGTAGTGTCTCGGATATCGCTTATTGTATATTGCGTGAAAGGTTTTCGTCATCTGTGATGTATGATATTAAACATATTCCATGATTTATGCATAGTGTTAAATATTTTGTTGTTTGCAAAAAATATAGGAAAACATAAATGTGTCAACATAGTAATGCATATTTTAAATTAAAAGTCAATGTCAAGTTAATTTGGCTTTGGCCCATTTATAGAGATAATGGTCATTTTTTCACCTTAGCTGCCTTATTTTTAGTAGCAAACCTTCCATCGTACAGGATGAATGCTTTTTTCTCAATTTTCTGCAAAAACTCGGAAAACAATCCTTGGTTGAAATTGTGACATAACATGCCAATGTTACAATTTTATTGTCAAAAACAGCCTGAGGACTTTATTCCCCAGTGTGGCTGGTATCCACTGTAATAGTATTACTATGCTTGTTTACCCAGTGAAGGCTCACCGAGTCTCAAGATTCGTTTTCAAGAGGGTACCGCCAGATTTTCAGAGTAGGGAACAATGTTGCTGCTGCTGCTGTGTATGATTCCAATCAAGTATTTTGCAGGCACATGTTCAGTGTGGGGATGTTTGGCCAAAATCAGTTACATTCTGTGTATTCCTAGCAATGGGAAAACATTAGACAGTCCGGAAAACCCCATGCAGAACATGGGGAGAACTTACAAACTGCACAGAGACCGGTGCCTGAATTGGAATCGAGCACAGGTACATCTTGCTATGAGGCACGAGGGTTACCGTCGTGCCACCCTACCCATCAATTAGCCACGAACGCCCAGGCTAATAGCAGGGTGGTGGTGGACAGGTGTCCGCACCTGATTGATCTCCTCGAGCTGTTTCTTCTCTTTCTGGAGCTTCACGATCGTCTCGTCTCTCAGGTTGAGTTCCTCGGTCTGGGTGCGAACCTTGTTCTCCAGAGCCTAGGATCGCGCCATCATCCGTGACCAACGCAGACACACACACGCTCTTTTGAGTACGGCGCTTGTACAAGCAAGCCACAGATGAGACGGTTTAAATCAACACACGGGCTGTTGTCAGTTTGCTTTTATGTGCAAGGCATTGCGTGTACTGGTGGGCTGCGTGCATGCGGTTATGCCTGTACGCCAGTGTGTGAAAGCAGTCTACGTTAAAAAATATATATATAAAAAGCGAGAGAGACGTTGAAAGAGGTAAAAGGGACTTGGGGGAGATGCCCGAATATTTGACCACTTTGTTGCTGTTTGCTACGTGGCGTATCGGTACACTTTGCTCCCTCGGAGCGCGGAGAGAGCTTTTTTCTTCAAACATTCCCACAAGCGGACGGTTGACATTGTATCGGCGACGAAAGTTCCCATGACTTGTCTCCACAGTTGCCTCTGCTCACACTCAGCTCATCAGCTCATACCTTGCATTCTTAACAAAACTGTTTCCTCCCGCACACGTTCCCCCACCCCGCCTCCGCTCGATGATGAAAATTGTGCTAAACGATGTATTCTCTTTGAAATTAATCTCACCTGCACATTATTTCCAGGAATGGGGTCAGTGGGTTTGGACAGGTTCAAGGAATTCAATCTGTACGAATTGTCTCACGGTACAGTACGGGGCAAAAGCTGCGTAACAGATACGGGCTCAGAACGGCCTCTTTTTCTCCAATAAAGAGGCTCGAAGAAAATGGCGATTTGAAGCTCTGCCATAAAAACAAAGTAAAACTTGGCAGAAGCACGCACGCTGCTCCCGTTGCAATGGGACGCTCACCCTTGTACCCTCCTCTTTCGAACACAGGACTCTCAGTATGAGTGTTTTTGACTCGGAGCAGAATATTATAAATGTCTACCTTCACCGGTTGTTATGCATCTTACACACCTCACAACAGAGCATGCCGTGCTCAGCGTGTACTGTATCTATTCACTGGCAGCCAAATACTTTTCGAGGAATGACACGAGGACAGAAGTCCGGGCGGAATCGCATCGACGTGTCGCAAAAAAGTATTCGGGCTGGCTGGCAGCAAATCTTAACGAAATCATCAAGTGGAAAGTGCTGCTGCATTAGCTTTGCATATGCCAAATCTCATCTCATCTCATTGTCAGAAACCGCTTTGTGACCCTCGGGTGAAAGGCGATATATAAAATGCTATTATTATTATTAATCCTGTACAGGGTCACGGTGAGCCGGAGGCTATCCCGGCAGACAAAGGGCACAAGGCAGGGCTATACCCATCATGGGACGCCAGTCCATCACAGGGCACCGAGGGCAATTTAGTCCGTTAGCCAATAAACCTATGCAAAATCACTTTAGGTAAATTCAGTTGTTTATCCCAATAATCCTAAACGTCAATACTTAACCTAAGAGACATGAATAATGCTGCGAAAAATACGTGGCGAACTAATCCGATACGCATAGAGGGACAGAGCGGCACAGTTCACCAATGGGAGACCTTTCACCTCACCTTCTTCTCCTTCTCAAATTTGGCCACAGCACCCTCCAAACTCTCGACCTCGATCTTGAGGTCCTGGACCTCGTTCTCGAGCTTGCGGCGCCTGCTGGTCAGCTCCGCGGTCGTCTTCTCCTCGTCCTCGAGGCGCACGTTGAGATCGCCCACTCGGCCCTCCAGCTCCTTACGCTGGCGGTCGAGCGAGGTCACGCGGTCCTGGGCATCTCCCTTCTTTCCGCGCTCCTGCGACACCGTGACACAGCGCATCGCAAGCCAGCTCCCGCCTCCACAACGCATTTTCAATCATGCACGTAGTTTCATCGAAAGAAAAAAAACAGTCACGTGTATATGTCGTGAATTGTACAAGTTGAGTTAGGATTTGTTTAACCGAAATTTACACTCTTAAACAAGCACCTTGCAAGAATGTGCTTTTGCACATTATTTGATTTGGCATCAGAAAAAAATAAATAGTACGGATTTCCAAAATGTCGAAATCCATACGTGCCAGCCGAGTCATTAACCCAGCCAACGCCTCTTAATTGAAATCTTAATAACGGCCTCTCGAGTAAGGAATTCTGTGACCTTATAAGCACGGCCCATTAAAGTTGTTATAAAAACTGTTAACGGCGGGCGGGAAGCTAGTTAATGTGTATGGATGAGAGAGCTAGTAAAGCCCGGCCGAGCCAGACGGGCGTCACATACTTCTGCAGCCTCTGCCGACAGAATCAGCTCCTCCAGCCTCACAGAATAGTCATCCCAGTCCAGGTCAGCCTCCGACTCGGACTCCCAGCCAGGACCCAGGGACTTTTCTGACAGCGAGAAGGACCGTTTCCGCCCTGCCTGCATGATCTCATCACCCATCGCCTGTTCAACCCCTGCCTGCTCCTGCCCCGCTGACCGACCCACCCGACGACAACAACAACAACAACAAAAGTAAATAATTACACGTGGTAATATTTTGTCAACAGAAATGTACATGCACAATTTCCCTCGGCACCACCCCGTCTATATCTACATCTAACAGAAGGCAGAAAAAGTCCGAAGCTCAGGATATTTTGCTCAGTCGAGCGACTCCCATAGCTGCTGGCCTGAGTGTGGGGTAATAAACTCACGCTTGTCTGGCTCTCGAGCCTCTCCGAGTTGCCCTGGTTACTCTCCCTCTGGCAACTCCACCCACACGGCCCCCTGGCACCCCCCCCTCCGTCCTGTGCCCGCAGCCACACACCGCGATGGGCTACTCCACCCAATTAAAAGTAAAGCATCGGGCACATTCGATCAGAGAGCAACTTTGATCTTGTCGTGCGGAAAAAGCGAGTCGCTAAACTTCCATCGCGCCGCTTCATTAGCCACCGCGCGCTCAATAATGTATGCGTCGCGTCTTTGAAGATTTTAAATAATCTTTTAAAAGTATGTTTTTTTTATGTTACGCGAGTACAATTATGAGGTGTACCTCTGAAATGGCAAATGCGGAATTCTGCATCGAACATGTTTCGAAAACGTTCTAATTTTCTAGCTGTAACCCCACAGAAACCGCAGCAAACATCATTTACCAACTTTTTTTTCTAGGTAAACAGCGGAATTAAGGTAACAACTTACTTGAACTAGGCAGCAAGGACGTTTAAACACTTTCCTCGGCTGGTTGTTTTGTAATATGGTGACAAGTACTCAGCTTCACTGCTCTGAAAGCTGCCTTGACGGGCGCCTAAGTAAACTCAGACAACACGAACTGAAACGCAACACTGACTTAAGCCGGTTGGCTCGACGGTGTTGGGCGGGGAGGGGAGCAGATAAGGCTCAGGTTTGGTGAACAAGGAGCAGCTCCCCATTCCATTGGCCATCTCCTGATCGCGCATTTCAGCACCTTGCAGGAAAACCCGCGGTGTGATTGGACACTCCATGGCTCCGGCTCCACCCAATGGAGCGACGTGTCCAGGGCTTGCTGAACACAACACTCCACCGTGCTATGATTCTCACTGCTCCCTTCTTAAAGATGAACATTTGTTTCAAGATTCACGTTTTTGTCATCCATCCGTTCTCAGAAACCGCTTAATCATGTACAGGGTCACGATGAGCCGGAGCCTATCCCGGCAGATACAGGGTGAAAGGCAGGGCTATACCCAGGATAGGACGCCAGTCCATCACCGGGGGAAGTTTAGTCCGCATGCCAATTAACCTATGCATTGCATAATAAAGTTTTAAACAGTTTCGTGAATAAATATTCTGCAGGATCATGATTACTACGTTTGAGTTTATTTTTAAACACCTTCTCTATTCTGTTCCCCATTAATTTCTTCTGCCTCAAGGCAGCAATTAAATAACTGTCATAGGTACGCAGCTGATTTCCAAAGCTGTTCTTTCGGGATAGCCGTGTCGAGCGAGAGAGCAGCTTTGGGAAGCAATTGTCACGCATCGAGCCGTGAAAATCTACATCAGTAGAAATTGTCGTCGGTGCCACACAGCACGCATGGAGGCTCCCGCTTGTCCCATGTGAACTTTTACGGTTTATACATTTCACTGAAAGCCTTATCCAGTTTACAATTAGTCTCTGCTACACACGACAGGATCTCTTATCGAGCATCATTCACATGGCATTCCTTGGCAGCAAAAACATGAGCATGCCAATACGAGCGAGCGAGCGACACGAGATGGCTATCAGTCTCGGCCAGACTTCGACAGATAGCCATCCTTCTGCACTCCCATTCCCCCCTGCAAATTATTTTTCAATAACAACGTGACAGAGCCTTTACATTTCTCAACGGTTATGACATTGATAGTAATTGCGATTTTATGAATATAGTGCCCCGGACATTCACCGTGATATTTTAGAATAGCTGTGATTATGAGCTGAAAAGTGAATTCAGATTGCCAGTTTAATATTAAAATACCGTTACAGTATTTCCAAAAAACTATTACAACTTTTATCACCTACTACTATTGAAGGATGCACTTAAATTGACCTTGAACAAAAAAATTACTGAAGAAGATAGGTCAATGCAACTGATAAGGAGAGCTCCTTCATTTGACAACTAACCCCCTTTGCCTACTGGGATGATTTGCTGTGAGTAAAAGCTCTGGAGAAACGTGATCGTTTAAAACTCGATGCACAAACAAAGTTTAACATGCCTCGTGAAACCAAAAAACGTTTTAAAGACGTGCATTTCTCAACGGTTTCACGACAAAACAAAACACAACCCCATATTTTGTGCAAAAATAAATCCCAGCTACTTCAGCTGCCTAACATTCTGCATAAAGGGTAATTTAACATATGTTCGCCTGCAGGTAGATACCTTAAACCGACGAGATGCTAGACCGTAGCGACGATGAGACCACACAGACGCTTAGGAATGTTTAAAAAACATTCCGGCCTCACAACAAACGAGGAGAGCTTTTCTCATCGCTGTCCAGGGTCCATGACACGGCGCGTCGTCGCACGCACAGCTTTGCGGGAGCATTGCACGGGTCACCGGGCCTGACCGTCTCGTGTAAGGACCAACGCTCACGGCACAGGGACACGAGCGAGAATCCAGCTCAAATACCAGCCGGCGATAGTCGCTAATCGCTGATCGCACACGCAGCAGCAACGTATGTACGATGCCGCGCACACGGCGTACGTGAGTGCGTGTGCGCATGTAAAGGTGTGCATCGTTCGCACATCCTCCGAATCAACGGGTGCAACACGCCCGGAGAAAATGCACGCGTTACGAAAGTAGATTATTATTATATTAGATATGTTTCTAAAGAACACGTTGAACGATGCTTGTAATTTGTACTGACGTAGGTTTTCACGGCTCGATTCATGACGGTTGCTTTCGGAGCTGTCCTTTCGGGATAGCCGTGTCGAGCGCGGCCTCTCTCGCCTTCGCGACGTTTCAGGCGTACTCAGCACTCAATACGCCTGAGGCATCCCAACGTCGGAACCGTGAAGACATACGTCAGTACATCGATATCCTACATCAGGGGTGTCCAAACTTTTTTTCCTGAGGGCAACATACAGAAAAAACATACGAAGGACTGGGCCACTCACAATACAGTTAAGCGCAAATATTATGTGTGGGCCATAGACCATTATATTTTTAGACTTTGATACGTGCCAATTAAAAATGGATGGCGGGCCGCAGTTGGCCCGCGGGCCGAAGTTTGGACACCCCTGCCCTACATGTTCTACTCCCATATAATTGTTGCCTGTTGCGGGCCTGCCCTCCGGGCACGTGGGTTGGAATAATCGCCGGTTGGATGGACGACGAACTCACAGCCTCGAGCTGCTCTTGCAGGGCATTGCGTTCCGTCTCCAAAGTGGACACCCTCTCCGTGAGCTCCTTCAGGTGCTCCACCATGTTCTCGGCCTCCTGCAGGGCCCGCTTCATCTCCTCCTCTTTCTTCTTGCGGTCTTCTTCCTCCTTCAGCTGGACGCACATCGGCCTCACCTGCCGAGTCACAAGAGACCACGTTTAACATCGGTCTGTAGGAATTGTTCACTTTACACCAACAGCACTAGCAATTCAATATACGAGTTTATAGATTCCGTTTGATGTTCGACACCATTATAAACACCTTCATGAGTACTGAAAAACGTAAAGGTCGTCGCTCTTCAGAGCTGTTCTTTCGGGATAGCCGAGTCGAGCAATCTCCCGCTCTCCCTCGCAACGTTTCGCCTCCCACGTTGAAACATTTCATAACAGGCAATTGCATTTTGAATACGCATTCCACGAGTTAAAGACAGTTAACGTTACGGGTTAGACTAGACTCCGAAACTTGCGGTACGCTTTCCAGACGTGGGTGATCTAATGACTTCAGAGAGTCGTTGCAACATTGCCACACGAAATCAGCCAGTAAATATACAAACACCATCACTTTAAATTAAGATTACATTTTTATTAGTGGTGGCTCAACGGACACATCACTTTCATAATCCGCCGCTGCCCTTTGGCACCACTAAGCGGCGACAGGCGGCGCCACGAAAGCACACGTGGAACTGACATTCGCCGTGAGTTCCACTGCCTTTGAGCGAGATCGTTGAACTGGAGAGCGCGGTGGTGGTGGGGGGGGGTGTCCGGAAAAAAGACAACGCGAGGTTTATTTAAAGCCGTTACGTACTTGAGCCAGGTGCTTCACTTGCACGCTAACGACGGGGTTTTCCTGCTGGAAATCCGTGTAAAACAAGAACACTTTCTTGTCCATCCCACCTGCGGCGCAAAGGTGGCCGCGCGAACGCCGCTGTGCCCGCCCGGCCGGGCGCTCGCCGTTTGAGGCGCGGCATTCGTGAGCGCGCGTGTGTGAGCGCCGGGGCGTGCGTGGGATTGCGAGAGGGCGGGCGGGCAAGAGGGGTGTGCGAGCTAAGGGCGGCCGCGAGAGGCGTCGATGACTGAGCGGCCGAATCCCGCGAGAGATCGCCGCCCGGTCCGGTTTGAGCACCTGCGACGCCGCGCGCGCGTTGTGTTGCGGTTTGACAGCGCGCTCGATTGCGAGCGGCGGCCCGCGTGGCCTCGGGGGAACGCTGTCGATGAGTGGCCGCCGCCGCCGCTGAGCGAGCCGAGGGCCGTTTTGCGTCCGACAGATCTCGCTCAAAAGTAGACTCGTCTCATCTCATTGTCAGAAACCGCTTAAGCCTGTACAGGGCTGCGGTGAGCCGGAGCCTATCCCGGCAGACACAGTGCGCAAGGCAGGGTTATACCAAGCATCGGAGGCCAGTCCACCACAGGGCACTGGGAGCAATTTTGTCCGCAGGCCAATACACTCATTCGTAGCAATTGTGCGATCCCTTTGTTGCATTGTCATTTCACTTCTGGCATATGGTCTCTTAGAGGTTGTGGGAACGGAGTGGGGGTGAAGCAGTGAGGCGCCAATCAGCCTGCCGCGCGACACACCTGGTGACCCGAGCTTGATTAATTGCCACGGCTAACATCACTGGCGAGTGATCCAAGAAATGACCATCGTGGCGAAGCATGGTCACAAAGCCCCTGTAACTGACACGGCGTGGGGAGGTGTTCATCCATTGATGGATTGAGACTCAATGTATGTATTATTATTTTTATATGCAAAGCCTTCCAAGCATATGTTCATACAGGCTGGAAGGCTCGTCTAAATTCCCAACACGAGCTATTCTCTGGCAATATTTGATTTCCAATGGAAACGTCATGGTTCAGTAGCATGTGAAATAATATTTCTATCCGCATGCATCAGTGTTCAGGAAAGGAAATGGGAGGGCGGAAAATAAAAATTGAAAATGCTATCTGCCTAGACGAATTGTGCCGTACAGCACGTTGATGAATGCATCGGTGGGAATGCGCGTACATATTCAGTCTCATCTTCACACCGCACAGTGCATGTATTTGTAAATGCATGATAAATGGCACATCCTCTGATTGCGTGCTCATAAGCCGACCCGGTATTATTACTTAACTTACGTCAAAAACATATACAGCACTGTACGTTACTTCAAGGTATGTGAAACCGCTTATGTTGAGAGACTGCGTATGCATTGGCCACGCAAGTAGAAACACAATCCCTACAGCTGAACGGTACGGAATTACACATTGTGAATCCGAAACACCGGTTTCTGACAATGGACGGATGGATGGAACCCTAAACACCTCAGGGGATCACGAAACTGCGCTGACCGGTAGCAAACGATGGTGACAGGCATCGATACCTTCGTGAAAAGACGAAACCAGGGCCAGTGGCGGAGCTGAAGGTAGCTGCGGATGTTGGACTGTATAATCACCATAGCATCCCTGTTTGAGAAAAACATACACACAGCGAAATACAACTCCACATATTAGCTTCATAGAGATAGAATAGGTATGCAATCTATTGGTCAAGACATCGCTGAATGCAGGCATTCCCACGCCGTCGGTTTCGTTTGAGTGTGTTTACTAACGTGTTTGATTAAGAGGGAACACTGTGCCAGGACTGAAGAGCCTGTGCCAGCTGTCAGTAAATGCAAATTAATAGGTAATTAATATGCGAGCATACTCAAAACTCAATAGAAATTGCACTTACGGGAATCGATAATTTCACAATGTGCTTGTTTCAAAACATTGCACAGGTGCTGTTAGGTTTCTACATTGCAGTTTTTTCTCGTTTTTTTTTACTCCGAATTAAAAAATCATCGTCTCAGCGTTTTGCAGCCACGTATTTGAACGTCTCGTGCGTGTAACCCCGCTGCCGCTTCACACACAGACATAATGATTTAAAATCCGGACCTCCCGTTTCGTAAACTCACGGGTGTACTCAGGACAGTGAGCTTCAAAGTTGGGTTTAACTTTATCTAGGGCAAACCATGCCAAACATTCCCACGGCTCAGCCAACGGCAGCCCAACTGTCCCACCGCCGCTCGCTATCAGGGCAGGCATCAAGGGCCCCCTGTGAAACTCAATCGCACAGTAAAACCAGATAATAGGAGCACCCGGCTTTGACCTCCTGGGGAGTGCTGAGCAGCCAAGCTGGTGTTGCAAACCGCAGAGGGATGTGATGAGAGTCGCTCTCTAATGACCAACTATGCCAATAGCAAGGACGCAACCCAATTTGGGTCGTGTAAAAGCATTAAGCCATTGATTTTTTAGCAGTGTTGTATCGCGGAAGTAAAACAAAATATCGGCGCGTTGTTATGTTATTATATTGTTACGCGGATGTCCACTGTCAAATTTGAAATTTGTGGTGACTGCACACAACCGGTGTGGAATCTGGGCAAAATAATGACATGATATGGAAAAGCAGCTATGTCTGTCCGATTTAGTTCAACAGCTGCAAGTAACGTCTTAATGACACTGGAAAGTTAGATATTGAGGATCGCTTTCTCTAGTCATGAACAATTTATCGACTGATATTAAACATAACATCTAAACATAAGTAAAGGGTTGGACAATGGTCATGTGGCTGGGTCAGGTGTCTGCCCTTTTTCATTCACCAGCGTCTAAAAAAATACAACGCTTCGGATTTTATTGGAAAAAAAAAACACCCCAACATTTACATTTTATTAAACGGCTCGAAAGAGCCCAGCGTTTTTTCTTACGGCAAACCGAAGCGACGCCAAAAGAAAAAGTATAATTCTAATCATAAGCCAATTAATATTTCATAGTCATAGTTAAATGCATGCAGAGAAATAAATAAACGAAAGTGACCCTTAAATAATGGATGTTGTCAAAGAGCTATTCCAACGACCGTTCCCGAGATGCGACGGCCCTTAATAATACATGGAAATGCCAGCAAATCAACTCACCTCTTGTCCAGGACCTTCTGGAAGTCACGGCGGAAAACATTGCCGCGGCAAGACGCCTGCAGCTTGGTGATGAAACGGCAGATGCAGTCATCACGGTAATCTTCCAGTTTGCCAAGAACGCCGGCCCTGAAAAACACCTGTTCGGGACGAACCGGAGGCACGGGGACACGGGGACACGTGTGACGAACCGCAAGAGGGGCTTTCTCTTGTTGGGGCGACCACAGAGACGATTGATCATGGCTGATGATGATAATTAATAACAATAATTTCAATTTATATAGCGCCTTTCACCCGAGGGTCACAAAGCGCTGCACAAGGGCCGCGAAGAGGACGGCATGTCAACAACGAAATAAAAAAA
>JAZEWU010000034.1:1061824-1074191 GCA_036362915.1 Geotria australis | reverse complement strand
GATTGGGTATAGACCAAGGCAGTGCTATGCCCCAGTTTGGACGCAAGTCCATTAGATCCGATTAGAATGTTCCGGTTGTTTTCAATGGCACCGTTGGCCTTTTAGTAATTGAAACAGAAACACAGCCACCTTCTCCAGATGCCATTGTTTCTGAATTACAGACAAGCGCACGTTTGACTTGCAGCGTACGCGTGCACACGCGGTTCTAAAGCTAGACCGTATATACGTTTTATTTAATTTTACTTATTAAAATATTTCACCTCGACAATCCCTCAGGAGGGAACATCTCATTTGCAACGGAGTCCAGGGAGTCATTGGACACACGCGCACCAATATTACATCTATTCTGCTTATCCATCGCATTGGATTCGTGAATCCGTTCCTTTGTATTCTTAGTGCTTTGCTTTTGTCACGTGTATTTTGGCTTTATTATATTGGGTTTATTACGTTATTATATAAACTCAATATAAATGCTTCAAGCTCAGCAGAAAATGTATTCGGCCTTCCACAGCCGCTGACCCTCAGCCGAGAATCCATCCCTTGCTGTACGGTGACAGTGACCCAGATTAAACTGTACAGAAGTGCTTACGTTGTTATTCATCTGTGAACATTACACTCTAAATATTTATTTGATCCTTATTAATTGATAATTACGCGTCTTAGATGAAACTTCCATCACATTTTAATCGCATTTACGTGTTGTGTCAATCATGAGCATGATGCCGGACAATGCTATCGCTCCGCGTGTCTCTGGCTGTGAGAGGTTTCACTGTATATTTGAAGGCCAATGTAACCGTCAGTGGATTATATATAAACAGCAGATTTGGAGAAGGGCTTTGAATCAACATGACTCAACAGTTTAATGACTCATGTTGTACAGACGCACTGTTTCTCTCCACTGTGGGTCTTTGCCAATAGGTGGTGGGGGTATTGGAGGACACAGCCATCAACATTGGGGCCTGCGAAATAACATTCGGACTTGACAACACGCCGTGGCACGGACCGCTCTTCAAGCCGAGCCAAAACGGATGTGTCCTTTGCTCGTATTATTTTTGCCATCAACTAAAGTGACGCACGTAGCATTCCAGAGAAATGACTATTGCTTTTGGCAGCGAGGAATCGAAGGGATCAACAACCTCGACGCTATTACGTGGCTCAGTCCCCTTGACCTGGACAACTAACGCCCAGACACACTGTACGAAGAGAAGAGAGAGACGATTGCTTTAGACACAGAGCGCCTCAAGCGCAGCAGTTGCAACATTTCAAACACAAAACAAGACTTGCGGTCACAGCTGGGCAGAAATGTTAATGATAATTGGGATCTAAGGTTGCTCATCGAGTGGCTGACACACGCGGTGTTGGACAGCGTACGCGGACGCTTACCTCAAAGATCTCGAAGCCGGCGATGTCCAGCACGCCGATGAAGTATTGCCGCGGCTTGTTTGTGTCAAGGGTTTTGTTGACGCGCGCCACCAGCCACTTAAACATTCTGTCGTAGATGGCTTTGGCCAAGGCACCGATTGAGGACACGCACTTTTGAGGCAAACACACAAAAAAGGGGGCGATGGAAGAAATATGGAGTAAACATCTTAAAGTGGCCATCACTGTTATGACTCAGACAATATGTGCACTTTCGGACATTGTGTCCTGCATTTTCTCATTAATCTGCACAAAGTCAAGATCGGTTTTTTGTCAAGAAACGCCACGAGACGTTTCGTACTGGCATCAAACATAGTTTGAAGATGTGTTTTTAAAGGAAGTGCGTGTTGGATACATTTCACAGGGGTTTACCTGAAATATACAAATACCCTGCAAGGGTAATTCAATAAGTGAATAACCGCTTAATTATTTTGTAACAGATGTTGCTATCATCTTATTAAAAATGCAAAGTGAGTGAGGCCTATCCCTGGTACTCCGATAGTAAGTTTTCCCCTCAGACCCCCAGATTTTGATGCAAGATGGCAGATATATCAGGACATTGTACTGATGTAGGTTTTCACGGCTCGATTCATGATAATTGCTCTTTAGAGCTGTTCTTTCAGGATAGCTGTTGGAGGCATCAACACCTGATGATGCTCCCAACGTGGGAGGTGAAACATCACGAGGGAGAGAGGGATAGCTCTGAGGAGCAACCATCATATCATGCCATTAATGATGGCAGCACCCTTGCACAAATGTAGATTAGAAAATAAGCGAGGTTTCTTTCATTCCAGCAGCTAGACAAAATGTTCCCCCGTTGTAACATTCATATCATACCTGGTCCATGTTTTGACCCTTCTGCACATATTCATTTCCAACCTTCACTTTGGGTCGCGTGATTCCCTTTTGTAGCTCACTTGAGTCAATTCCTGCTAGAGAAGCCACTCTGTCTGCCACTGCAGAGCATTGACATGAAAGCAGAGAGGCACAACGATGGGGAAAGAAACATGTTTTACAAACGTGAGTGCGAATTTCCAAATAAAATGTCAAAAAGTGTTTTGTATTCTTCCTCAATCAGCATTGAGGCGATGCCTATCTCCTACTTACAGCCCTAAGCTAGTCATAGAAAAACCCACATTCCTCCAGCAGGAAACAAGTCTATCCATAGCACAACCAACGTTTAATTCTACCTACAGTACTCATTTACAAATTAGGTCCCCTTTAACTATACACATATTGAATTAGTTTAAAGTAACTGCATGCGTTTGTTTTACTTGTGGATAAATAGACCTTATAATTTTGTTGCGAAGTAATAGGTGTTTTTTGTTCTCCGATGTATTAGACTAAATGGGGCTTTATTTATTGAGTTAAGTTGAAAGGATGCTATAATCAAAGGTGAGTTTTACTTTGCCAATAATGGCAATGCAGGAATGCCCTGAATCAGTGTCTCGAGACTCAGTGTAGTTTCTGTGTAAAAATAACTGACGTTAGAATGTTATTATTAATAAGCACATTTTATAAATGTGACATGCAATCAATCGTTTGAACATCTTAAGCAGTATACGTTTTGATGAATACCTTGTTTCATTATTCTGTATAAACAAAAACTTGTAATCATAACAATGGCACCTGTTGCACGATGGGCAATTCAATTTACTTATGACATGATACTTTGCCATTTCCATAACATGATACAGGGGTTGACAAAAAACCGTATTAAAATTACGTACACATTGAATGAAAAACAGCTCAATAAACCCACTGAAGCAATTTTCACATTTGTAATTCGTGGGGTTTGTCTCATGATAAAGCAGTCAAGTACAATCTTGAATGATTGGTCCAAGAATGTGTGACAATGTTTAATGATTTGCATCTCAACAGTGACTAAGAACATTACCAGGACTGATGGTTGCAAACAGACAATGAAATCTGAGCTTCTGTGCAAGGCAAACAGTCACTGAAAGTAAGGAATTGGCCTTTGAGATTAATGACCAAGGCACATCTGACTGCTATTTAATCTGTTGTTGGAGAGATGCATGGCGTTGATCCTGAAAGGAAGCATTTCCTCAGTGTGACTCACTTGTGGTGACCATGCCTCATTGTGACCAATGCTTCCTGCGAGACCTCCATCATATAATAACCACATTGTGCCTCCAATCAATATGCAACTTTAAAGTGTTTTATTGAAATCTAGTTGGATATTTCTACCAGCTACATCAACCAGTTTTGTTTATACCTAGGACCAATTTAGGAAGTGCCTTTGCGGTAGAAGCTTTTTTTTGTTTTGAAACAGCAACCTTTATCCGAAAAATGAAATGGCTAAGTGGGATGCAAGAGGCACTATTCCGTGCCTGCATATTACCTGCAAATGAAATATCTCGGAGATCATTAAAAGTCATTGCACACCACTTCTCCATGAAACGTAAAGACAAAGCGTTCTCTGGCTCAGCGATACATCCAGTGCACAAAACAGAGTGAAAAAAAAACAAACCTTCTGTGCCATCAACCTCCGCCTGCTCCTCTCGGGGCTTCTGGCGAAACTTCATGTTACCGAAGTGCATGATGCCTCCTGTCAATTTGTAGAGGCTCATCTTCTCTTCCGGAGTGAAGCCCAACACATCAAAGGCTTCCTGTCAAACGCATGCCAAGAAAGAAGACATAGCAAAGCCAAACAAACAATTTTAAACATGCATCGGGTGCCTTTCTGTGTGGAGTTTACACGTTCTCCCCGTGTGCGCGTGGGTTGTCGCCGGGCACTCCGGTTTCCTCCCACAGTCCAAAGACATGCTGCTGCATAGGCTAATTGGCCTGCGGACTAAATTTCTCCAAGTGGGAAAAACAACCGTGTATTTTCCTACTCAGCTATTCTGCCTTTCTTAAAAACACCTCTCAAAAACAGTGACAAGTGCTGTGTGTTGTGTTTGGCTTGCTGCCTCCTCTGTATGTGGCATGCATGACAATTCTGTCTGGTTTGTAGCAAAACAAACAAGCAGACAATATGCTTTCACATACAATGTCCCTACATGTAAAATAAATAATGTTTGTGTTACAGTACTTCCCACCAGCTACCTGGCCTTCTCTGTGCAAAAACATTTGGGCAACACGGGTTCAAAACAACCATACTGTGGACTGGTTTTGACATTCAGCCGTGTCGAGCGATCTCCATCTCTCCCTCGCGACGTTTCGCCTCCCACGTTGGAAGCATCATCAGGCGAAACGTCGCGAGGGAGAGGAGCTCGCTCGACAAGGCTATCCTGAAAGAACAGCTCCGAAGAGCAACCATCATGAATCGAGCCGTGAAAATCCACATCAGATTTTAGCAATGTTTTTAGTATCATCTCATCTCATTGTCAGAAACCGCTTAATCCTGTACAGGTGAGCCGGAGCATATCCCGGCAGACACAGGGCGCAAGGCATGGCTATACCCTTGACGGGACGTCAGTCCATCACAGATCACAACGAAAGTCAAGGTTAAAATGAATAGAGCCGACAAGCCGCCCGTTGCTTAAAAGGTGACTTACGTCGGTGAGCATCATTTCCTCAGCATCGTCCATGTTTTCAACGGAGGTGACGCCCTGAGAGATGGAGGCATACTCCTTGGGGTTATTAACCAGTCCGGTCTCCTCTACGAAAAAGAGACATGGATAGATGTGAGCACAGTTGCAGCAGCAGCTATTAATGCATCAAGACAGGCTGCATATTCAAGAGACTGATAGGGAAAAAAACAGCTAGTGTATAGACATTGTGGGTGATTGTTTTTCGTTGTATATGTACACAAAAGCCAAGAAACAAAAGCATGCATTGGTTAACCTCATAACAACGGTGGCAACAATATCAACATATAAACAATTTGATTTAAATTGCACCTACCACCTGTTCTGGCACAAGATTTAGCTGTTTCAGAAACATCTTACGAGTCTTACCCAAGAGGTTTGGTATTTTCCCCGAGAGGAGTTGATAGAAGATGTGATAGCCTCGTTCTGCAGGCTGTTGGGAGATGACCCGAGACTTTTCCAGTAGATCTGAGAGACGCACAGACGGTCACAGAATGAGCAGTGCGATACGGCTTTGCATTTATGTAGCGTATGCATCCATCCATCGTCAGATACGGCTTAATCCTCTGCAGGGTCACAGTGAGCCGGGGCCTATCTCGGCAGACACAGGGCGCTAAGCAGGGCTATACTCTGGTTGGGACGCCAATCCATCAGAGGGCACCTGGGGCAATTTAGTCCGCAGGCCAATTAACCTATGCAGCAGCATGTCTGTCGACTGTGGGACTGGAGTTGCCGGCGAAAACCCACGCGGACACGGGGAGAGAACATGCAAACGCCACACAGAAAGGCACCCGAGCCGGGTTTCAAACCCGGGTGCTTCTTGCTGTGAGGCGGCAGCGCTACTCACCGCGCCACCGTGCCGCCCTGCATAGCGTATGCACCGTGTGTCAATTCAACAAAATGTTATTGACATAATGGACAAATAAATACGTGTAGACGGCAGCGGCACTCACATGTTTCAATATCCGCTCCAGAAAGTTTCCCTGACACGGCGAAATGGATTCTGATGAATTTCCCCTGTTAAGGACGAAAACGCATTAATATACGTTGGAAAAGACGTGCTTTAAAATATACATCAAACTGTGTGGACATGAGGTTGATGAATTACTATGTTACGTTGTATTTCTTATTTCATTTGGGCATTTGTAGGTATCAGACTTTATTAAAACGTTGCATGTAAATGACTGTGAACCACCAAGTCACCCCTATAAATCAGCTTTAATTGACTCATGGCATTAGCCAGGCCAAATAGGTTTTCTTTCAAATGTCTAAATAAATTAAGCAATTAATTAGGATAAAAAATCAGTGCATAATTATTTTCCAGGATCAAACCTGCCCGAGGCCCGAGGCACTGACTGGATCTGATATCCACTCGAAACTGATATTGTCCACAGTCAGGAATTGAACTCAGGTGTCGAACCACTGTGCGACCACTCAAATAGGTAAAACAATTGTTTTCAGTGTATTGTTGTAGGGTTTTCACAGCTCCATTCATGACGGTTGCTCTTCAAAACTGTTTTTTCGGGATAGCCGTGTCAGAGTGCTCTCCATCACTCCCTCGTGACAATTCGCCTCCCAAAGTACAATTATTTTCAGATCAGTGAAACCGGACCAAAATGGCAAAACCAAAAACTTACAAATCGGGATGAATTGTTGTTTCGTGTTGTCTTGGCGTTGCCAAAAGCCTCCAGCACAGGGTTGGCCTGGATGATTTGATCTTCCAGGGAGCCCTTCGCATGAAAGGAAAATCATTACATACGTGGGGTTTTTTTTAACCTGTTTATGAAAAAAGCAAAAATCACAGAACACGCTGCAAAGTTAAGCTTTGTTCTATCGAGCGATTTGAAATATCGTGTTAAGTCAAGCCAATCCAAGCCAAGTCGTTCCGTGTGTGTGCCGACGCTGGGGTCTGAAGAGAATGGCGGCGCGTTGCGATGCGGCGGCTACTCTCGGACCAAACGGTGCGGTGTCTTCATGGTTTCACGTTCGTTTTTGTGTCTACGTCTTCATCATGTAACCAGTACAGCCGTCGGTTTCTGCGAGTCATTTTCAGAACGACAGTAAACAACGCCGGGGTCTGAGAGAGAAACGGTATTTCGATCCTCTGTATGTCCTGTACATGTAGTACAGTTGACAAATAAAGTTGAATTGAATTGAAGATAACCACCGTAAAGTAAGGCATGGATACAATTTGTGCTTTTGTCACGCATTATACAATAGATTCAAATTGTGACAATGTAAATTCTAAAGCCTTAATATAACAATAATCCAGCAACTACTATCATACACATCTACCACAAACTTTGGAAGGAGAAGTGCACGAGTGGCTCATGGCCCAATTTCGTTTTTTTCAAATGATCTATCCATATCGTAGGAGTGAGAGCACGATGCACAGAGCCTGGGTTCAAAAGCTGGGCTTTTCCAGACACAAATACAGACATTCCCATGCGGTTTGATGGTCAGTCCTCAGTTATATCACCTCCAGCAATAGCAATGCGTTAAAAATAATTGCTTTTTCTGTCAACGCCTCAAATGCTCCATCGGTGTCATCTGCTGCGGGTGTTTACAATAGCACACACCGACGTGTTTTTGTGACCGACACTCTACTTACTTCATATACAGAGGAACTTATAAGCTTGGGATTTGGAGGCACGCATTGTTTGACAAAACAATTCAGGTTTGTAAAGTGTTTAAATTAAATTGCATTTCATGTTGTACAACAGGAGGTGAGTCGTGAGTGGTGATCATGGGAGAGAGAACCCAGAATATAGCAAGCGTGTGATGCGGAGAAGAAGGAATCCCAGCAGAGTGGGGGTCTCTATAGGGTTCATTCATTGTCAGAAACCTGCTTAATCCTGTACAGGGTTGCGGTGAGCCGGAGCCTTTTAGGGCGCAAGGCAGGGCTATACCCAGAATGGGACGCCGGTCCATCACAGGGCACCGGGGGCAATTTAGTCAGCCGGCCAATTAATTCATCTATGCGGCAGCATGTCTTTGGACTGTGGGAGGAAACCGGAGTTCCTGGCGATAACCCACGCGGACATGGGGAGAACGTGCAAACTCCACACAGAAAGCCACCCCGAGCTGGGATTCGAACCCGGGGACTTCTGGCTGTGAGGCGCCAGCGCTACTCACCGCGCGACCGTGCCGCCCCTCGACAGGGTAATCAATGGTAAATGTGCATCACTGCATTGCCTGCTCACGCCACAGCTACGCCCTCCACTAGAAGGACCTCTCGAGAGATCTGGAGAGAGTATTCTTGTCCAACTCATTCACGCTGGCCAGACGTCCTGGAAGAGTACCCACACTCTATCCCACCACAAGCGACCTTCGAATTAACATAGTTTGTCTGTGGTATACTGCTGGGTGATTGAGGGGGGTGGGTTATATACGAAAGGTGCCCAATATTTCAACAGGCCTATAAAGCGGGACATGTAACTTGGGAGTGTTCTGGCAGGAGAACAAAAACAGTCTTAATTAATTATTAAGTATTAAATTCGGTGCCTTGGGATTTATGTTGTACGTGGTAATAATTCTGATAGGCGCCATCTGACAAACACAACTGAAGTTAACTTATAAACAGTTTGATATCACCATGTCCACAATGCACTAACGCAAGTAGATAGAAATTATATTTAGTGATGTGGGTTTTGATGGCTCGATGTAAGAAAACTGCTCTTAATAGCTGCTCTTTAGAGATAGCCATGGTGAGAGTTTCCAGCTCTATGAGAGCCTGACGATGTCTGCAACGTCAGAGGTGAAACGTCGCAAAGGAGAGAATAAAAACGCTCACCAAGGCTATCGAAAATGAGCTGGTCTTAAGTGGAAACGTCTCAGGAATCACTTGTTTAGAAAGGCTGCCTAGGCACATACAGCACAGAGCCAAAACGCACGTTGTACGTGATTGTTAGCAGCACTCTACCTTGCTCTGGTCGACTTGTTTGCTGCCTCCTCCGATGTTGGCAAAGTACTGGATGACCTTCTTTGTGTTCTCAGTCTTGCCAGCTCCGGATTCTCCGCTGACAATTTGCATGCCGTGGAACATGAAAAGGACAAGAAATACGAAGTCAAATCGGCATGTAACCACCACTCTCATCGGGCTATCATCAGTCAAAATAACACGTGGCATTCCCCAACGGTTTCATTCTGCAACTGTTACAGCTAGAGTACACTCTAAGTGAATCGAATGTGTACAAAAGATGAAGATTTACTATCATGTATTTCACTAGGCGCAATGTTCATTGTATTATATGCGTATTGTGTATGTTATGGATTTGAAATACGTTTCGTTACGTGTTTGCTATGTATGTGTCAATGGACACTAATTTTTTTCATCAGTCTAGGGCCTCTTGAGTTATTTGGGGCCTAAATAGCATTTCCTTAACAATACTGGTTTTCAGCCTTGTGTCAATCCACTGCTGGTCAGTGCAGGTTGGTGAGGTTGGTGAGGTGCGGGGGATAGGATCGTTCGGATGTAGTTGGCCAGTGATGTTACCCATGACCGTAAACCAAACTTCACATGATTAATACATTGAAAGAGACTTACGTAATCAGCATAGACTGGTTCACTTTATCTGTAAAAAAAGATCATTGTTTTTAAACACGGTACACACATTAACATGGCGATATTCCCGTAACGTGCACCCCCCACGCATGTAGATTTACAGTAATCATCATCAGCCATGATCAATCCACTGCTGGATAAAGGCTTCCTCAAGCCGGAGCCTATCCTGGCAGACAACCGGGCAAAAGGCAGGGCTATACCCATGATGGGACGCCAGTCCATCCCAAGGCACCGGAGGCAATTTCGTCCGCAGGCCAATCAACCTATGAAACAGCATGTCTTTGGACTGCGGGAGGAAACCGGAGTGCCCTGCGAAAACCCACGCGGACACGGGAAGAACATTCAAACGCCACACAGAAAGGCACCCGAGCCTGGATCCGAAGCTGTGAGATGGTAGGGCTACTCACCGCGCCACCGTGTCGCCCCCAAGCACGCAAACGCTAAAATCAAAATATAAGCGAATGCATGACACGCAACGAACGAAGAGGTGGGTTTGTTCCGTGAAGGCTTACTTATCAGCATGTCGCTGTAGGCGTTGTCGGAGATGGAGAAGAGGTGGGGTGGCACCTCATTGCGCTTCTTTCCCCGATACATCTTGGCCACTCTGCTCCCGTAAATCGGGAGCCACTTGTAAGGGTTGATGGTGACGCAAAACAGACCCGAGTAGGTCTGCACAGAGCAAAAACGACAAAAACCAAAATCCCGTATAGCCTTGCCAGATTGTAGGGTGATAACGCCTGATGATGCTTCCAACGTGGGAGGCGAAACGTCGCGAGGGAGAGGGGGAGATCGCTCGACACGGCTATCCCGAAAGAACAGCTCTGAAGAGCAACCATCACATCGAACATCGTGCCTAACTACACGCGGTCCTGTCCCAAAAACACCCCGGAGAGCTATAGGATTAACCAATTAAAAGCCGCAGGCAGAGATAATCAAATGCCGTACTTAGTAGAATGCTATCGCGGGAAAACCAATTTGAAAACAGCCACTGAGACTCGGTGAGACATTTCAAGAATGTAGCATCAGGCATATTGTGCATTCAGCGGAGACAGCGACAAGTAAGATGAGAGGCGCAGCTGTCAGCAGTCACACTTACACGGAGGATTAGCTCCGTAAGACAGCTTTTATTCACGTCAATTGCAATGTCCTACAAACCTTTTTGGCAGTACTCTACTCGTATTAGACACAACGCTGTGATTGTTTAATGTTTTCTGTCGAAAGCGTGCTGTGTTAGTCATACACTCGATGATAACCAAGACAGACTGTCACATATCTGTTCGAAAGTACAGGGGTGAATGTTGCTCGACATAAGTTAATTTGAAGAATTGATGCTTACATTGATCAATGTATGTTTTATAACACACCACACATCAATAAAGGCACGTGAAAGTACTTTACCTTACGTTCAAATGTATTATTGACGTTTGCAAAGTCAACTCTCGTTTTTTGTTACCAATTTTCGATGTTTTATGAATTAAAAGATTGAAAATATTCATATCCTAGTACTTATCATATTCCTTATTTCTGATAATAGAGGTCACAAAATCATAACAATGTCCTGCATTAACTGAACAAATGCATCATCGTAGATTGTGGGTCTGAAAACCAACCTTATTGACCACGTGCCAATTTCAATTGTAACAATAATGAAAATAATAATTCACAGCCCTTCGTCACATCCACTGCTGGATGAAAGCCAACTTATGTACTGTCTGTACTGATGTAAACATTGTCTATCAAGAGGGCTGTAGGACCATACTTCACACAGCTGGTCAGTGCGAGGTTGTGAAGTAGGAGCGAGCAGGACCAGTTCAGATATTCGATGTGGCCGGGAATCGAACTAAGAGAGCCACAATTGATAGCGCAATCCACTAAGCACTGCGATATTTAAAAATCAAATCACTGCTGTCTATATCGTGTGATGGGATATCTGTGACCGGATAAAGCAGTTAACTTTACTTGTGGCTGCAGCATGTTGCATATGACTGGTGGATTTCAGAACAGATATCTTTAAAAAAAATCTGAATCATTCAAGTTAAAGCACAGACCATGAAAAAACAATATCATACGCACGTAGATACGCATTTTGACGTATCTGTCCTTGAGGTTGTTGAGAACGCTGGCTTCATTGAGGAAGGTCAGGTTGGCCATGTCGTCTATCTGCTCAAATTTAGGAGGATTCATCTCCTGCACATTGTCCTTCTTCGCTTTGACGATCTGTCGACAGGAACAGGCAACTTTATGAAATGCACTCCACAACTTCACGAGATGCTACTGCTTACTCCGCTATTGCAGCCCGCTGACTGCTTTATAGCAAACATGTGAAATGTGAAGGTACAGCCTTGTGAATGCTTGCCCCAATCACTGCCGGCAGAAGGGCTCTAAAGAGCCCCTCTCGAGAGGATTTGGCCTACTCCTCCACCCTGGCCAGACATCCTGGACAGAGGTGGAAGTGACGGTTGCTCTTCAGAGCTGTTCATTTCGGATAGCCGTGTCGAGCGGTCTCCCTCCTTCAACACGGCTATCCCGAAAGAACAGCTCTGAAGAGTAACCATCATGAATCGAGCCGTGAAAACCTACATCAGTACAGTCCTCTAGTGAATCACAAACCTCGTCGTTGTCGGTCAACTTGACGGACACAGTGTTGTCTCCGTGGTCCTCCTGGATGAGTCCCCGCAAGAAGCCTTCCTTGTCATCTTTGACCCAGCAGTTTTTCTTGATGTCAAAGGGACGGGCCTGGAACTCCAGCTTCTCCGCCGCAGTGGGCTTCAGGAAGGGCATGGGGTCCTCATCCTCACCACACTCTCCCTTGTACGGCATGGCGGTGTCT
>JAZEWU010000034.1:1040454-1050932 GCA_036362915.1 Geotria australis | reverse complement strand
ACCAACTTCACAGGTTGAGCCGACCTCCAATCCAGAGACATATGCTCAAATGAATTGAAGGTTGGCGACGGAATCAGTCGGATATCGGCAGAAGCAGATTAGAGACATTTTCCTGAATAATTAGAATACAACTCCTCTTGCCCAAGAAATGTGCTTTTCCATGACAGACAACAGTGGGTGTTGGTGTCTTAACCTCTATGGCAGTGGTTCCAAACCTTTCCAGACCGGCAGACCAATTAACAACATGTTCACGGACCACAACGTGGTAAATAATACCACTCTCCGTCGAGGTATCTGCAACAGTCTTGCAGATCACCTCCCATGGCCGCAGGTCATCTGTGCAACACAGGTTGGGAATTGTACCTAATGCAGTGTCCAGATTAAAAGATCAGGACACTGCATTGCATGAGCAACTGTGCAGGTCCGATCTGGTCAATGTGCTCATTTAAAGGCTATAAATATTCGCTAGCCAAGGGCAGACTACTAATGTACGAAGCGGTACCAATTGGAATTCGATTGAAATTACGAAACTCTTCAGCCATATATGTGCAGATGAGCCTGGCCAATGTTCCCAAAGTTGTGCCGACTCCTTGATGTGAAGGCATTCATTTTGGATATTTTCATACGTGTTGTACCGAAGGAGCGTTTGAGAAAAATACGTACCAAAAACATTCAGTGGCTGGGCGACAACTAATTGTGCAACATCTGAATAAGCCATTATTAAAAATAGTATTACAATTTTACAATGCTAGCTTATTTAAAAATGTATTAAGCATAACACAGAGAGGTTTGCGTCCTAAATTAATTATTTTTGTAAAAGCACCAACCACTAAACCGAGTGCAACATTTCCAAAGTGTCGTAGCACCGTACGAACGACGCTCACGCGCGTTGTTTCCGTGGGATTTCTCGCAGCAGCTCACTCGCCGCGATACACAACCACGTTCTTGTCGGTCTCGTGGACCTTGACTTCAAAGAGGGAGCCCGCTGGCAGCAGCTCCTGCAGGTTCTCCCAAACAAACACCGCCACGTTTTCAGTCGTGCTGTGAATTTAGATAGGCAGATGTTTATTATTACAGCAGAAACATACCCAGTGAGCTTGCAATCTCTTTACGGGATTCCTGCGACACGACAAACATGCGGATTGACAAAAATAATAAAAAATAGCAAATCAACCAAACCAAAAAAAACATTTACACACAACATTGCACAAATTTATCAAATAAACAAGTAAAAATAGAGTTATGCATTGCGATGGGAAAAACTAAAACATATTACAGGTAGCGTATTCAACATTGAGAGGGAACAGTGCAACATTTCAAACACAGATCAAGATTTGCAATCACAACTAGAACACGACAGGACTGTCAAAGTGCCGTTGGGCACGACCGCGGCGGTGTCACAGGGTCGCCATCTGTCCTGGTTTCCCCAACACCGTCCTCGTTTTGAGGGAGCCGCATTGGAAAAAAAATCTCCGAGTCGTCCCGGCGCACTAAAAGTGAATTTTTGTTTTGTCAGTTGTGAAATCATTGATGAAGGTTTTCACGGCTCACGTACGAGAATTGTTCCCAAGAGATGTTCTTTCGGGATCGCCGTGTAGTGCGCTCTCCCTGTCTCCCTCGCGGCGTTTCACCTCCCACGTTGGAAGCATCATCAGTAACCATGTTTATTTTAATATTAAGTGTTTATAATGTTGTTATTAACTTCAAGCATCAAAAGCCATTGTTTAAATATTCTAAAGCATGTTTTTTGGGTTTAAAAAGGTAACTTTCGATGCTCTAGGAAAAAATTAAGCCTTTAACATGTATTTCCTATACTCACTTAACAACAAAATCACTTAACGACCGATTCCGTGGAACCTCTTACCGTCGTTAAGAGGGGTTCTACTGCACTGCACTGCAGATAGATCACTTCTGTCAGCCACAGGACTATGGAACACCAAGTGTGTTTTATTAAACATTTAGTTTAAAAAACAAGAGCTACCGAGATAATTTATTCCACACTTGAATGCATGAAACAGAATAAAAATCCATTTCGTGCACTCCTTTTCTGTAGATGCATGCATGCATTCAATGGCCTTTAATCAGTTCCTGATATCCATGGTTACTGACTCTACAAAAACACTTGCACGCTCTCACAGCAATGCCATACTACGTCCATGCACTTATATTATTACGAGGCTAATGTGAATTTTGTATTACCTTGCAATTTCTTTAAAATATGGGACATCTTTGTCCAGGTTTTTGTGATCCATTGGGCTCATTATAGCTTTCTGTAGAGAAATAGCAGAAAAGCATTACAGGTGAGTACACTACAACTATTATATAGGTAAAGGTGTGTATCTGCAAAAGCTCAATCACACCCATGCTGGCAGAACGGCCTCCACTAAACGGAGTTAGAGACAGCCCCTCTGGAAGGTATGTTGATCTACTCTTCCATGCTGACCAGACGCCTTGGAAGAGGTGAGCGTACTCACACTTTACCCCACCACACACGACTTGCTGGGTGGACAGAGGCAGGGGAATTTTTATAAACAAGACCGTTCTGTGTGGACTTTGCATGTTCTCCCGTGTCCACATGGGTTACACCACGAGCGGCTGTGAGTGATCGGGGCGGCTTGGAGAGGCCTCCATCCAGCCGTGGATAGATCATGACTCCTGACGATTTTTTTTTTTTAAGTGTAGAATATTTTTGGACTAGACTTACTTGCATATTCTCTTTTAAGTCAGAGATGTTCATAACCATTCCAGTGGCATGGTCAATCTAAACAAGAGGAAAATTGTCACTTAACATTCGAATGCATTTTTCCAATGATGTATGTCAATGGTAAAGAAATACATATTAGTTGCTGGGTATTAATTTGCAGTATTGTACATTGCCATGTGTTATGACAGCCTTAATGATCCCTGCACAATTCTTTGAAATCACCTCTTGAACCATAAAACTCGATAGCTAATTCACACAGACTAAGAATTCCCTTTCTACAAATCTACCCTAACTCTCCCTCTATGATAGCAAAGGACGCCCTTCTTAATAGGAATCATTGATGACAATGATGTCCAACTGTATTTCTTTCAACTCTTTCTCCAGTTTAACAAGGCCTCAGTCTGGGCTCAAACACTGTCCGGGAGTCAGATTGTAAAAGGGATTCCAGATTATGGGGGCCAGCAGTCAACAAGGTTTACATTTATCAGATGGAGTCCATGTATTGTATGTGACATATGTCAAAAGCAAGGTGTCCTGTAATTTACCCACTGATTCTTGAAATGTTTACCCGTGCATCTAGAGTAAACCCACTCACAACATGGCATTATCAAAAAGTTGTTTATATTGCTTGGATAGCTTACCTTTCCACGCACAGTGACTTCAACTGAAAAATAATAAAACATAATGTTCATTCATGAAAACTAATTTTGAGCACAGGGATTTACACAGAATTTTAGTAACGTGTGACAGTTTTGGTCAATAACTGACATAACACGATAAGCCACATAACCGTGCTTTGCGCACAATGCAAAACTCTAATTTCTGTTGCAGTGGAAATACAATAGAACTGCTTTTATGCACGGTGATGTGGGGGGACAGATATTGGAAACCCTATTATCCACGGGGTTATCCGCACATTCACGTCATTTACTTACGGGGAAAATTTGTGAAAAGTCACAGATACTGCAATGGGATAAATGGAGCCTTGGCCGACAGGAGTTTTTGTGGTTTATACAGCTGCTGTGGATAATAGCAGTTGTGGGTAACAGGGTAGTGGACAAGAGTACTGCATGGTTCTGCTCCAGTAGAGCATTAGGACACAACTTGACACGTTTTGCTTTGAATCTGGTGAATATAAATCAGTTTTCATTTTGTATTTAGGCTTGCTGTGGATGCCATCCAACAGGTTATGTTTTAAGGCCTCTTGTGGCAGAATTGTTTGCAACATGTACGATGGGTATCACGACGCATTATTGGATAGTGCTCGGGGAAGTTTTATCGATGTAAATAATTATGATGGCTCCAGCCCAAGACATGCTCCATGATGTATATGACGCAGATTTAATGCCCCAACAATAAAATTATAATCTTGACAAACCAGAGTAGATTTGCATATACGATCTACATATATACAACAACAGCAACTCTCAATCATCTTGGATAACAGGGGGAGGGGTTGACCCCGATCAAAATGAAAACCGTGAATAAAACAAAGTGTAAAGAAATTAGTATAAATGTTAAAATGCACGTGCTGCTTAGCTGGTGGGGCATGGCGGTGTAGACATAGGAAGAGTCACTTGTTTCTACTGTTATTTTAAAGTAATCGGGTAACTCGCTGACACGGGCACCGAGTCATTGCCCCTTGATGAGGAGCAGCTAATAATCAAATCAGCGTGCATTGAATTATTCTTTACACCAAGCACGGTTAATCCGCAAACTGGATCATCCTCCTTTTGACAATTGAGTTTACTGTAATAGCGATATTATGCAACTGTCTACAATGAATGTGTTAAAATTTTGACTGAGAGACACCTTCAAGCCAGACGCAAACCACGTGTGCTAAACTGTATTTTGATGAAATTCATGACAGATTCTATCTGGCATAACAGCTATTCTGACAACTTCTTGCACAAAAAATACAAAGTGGGTCCTAAATAATAAAAACAATGCCGCCACGGTGTTGCAGAGTGCATCGTGTAAATACTGTCATTTTCCACAATATCTCGGCAAAAACGCCCGTTGTCACACAAAGCTCACACTGTACCTTTATAGTTGTGGCCGTGGCCATTTCGGTTGTTGCACTTTCCGAATATTTTTAGGTTCTCCTCATCTGAGAGCAGTGGGCTGCAGTGGGATTGAACACAACACAAGGAGAGAGGTGCGGTCAGAAAACACGCCGCGCCGTTCTCAGCCGACAGCTATGACGCCTGCTGCCCAGCAAAGCCACGCAAAATAACGCGCGCTATTTATAACACGGACGGTGCAACCGTTCAACCGCCGAACTTTCAATCCAGGGGTCACAGGTATGAGCTCCCGGCGTGACAGTTGAAACCATTGGTAAGTTTTTATCAACTCACCGCCCCACCTTTTGCCACGCTGACGCGACCGTGTGGGAGCATGTTCGCGGCCCGTTGCAGACATTTACGGTTCAAATCCAGCGGCCGCCCTGGTTAATACCGCCAGTGCATTGACCGTAACAACATGCTTCGTCTGCTTCACAATGGACGTTAAAGATCCAGTGAATTGTAGGCCAATGTCTACCGGCATCATGGTCCCAATTTGCCAAATTGAAAAAAATTACGTGCAATTTGATGAATTAGGATTACGAATATAAAGAATACAACTCCTAATAGACACAGCACAAAGCTGGGGCAATTTTGGCTGCCTTCCAACTCACTGTGGTTTCCTGCCATAATGTGCTGGATGGACTGGATGGTCCGCTCTTGTTAGTTACCTTTCTGTGGTTCTGCTGTTCTGTCTGCCAGGCAGTATACATAGGTACACCAGCTTGTGGTAGGCAAGCATATGGGTTCTCCCGTTATATCCTCCAGAGGGGCCCTCCAGAGCTGCCTAGAGAACCCCCGCTAGTTGGGGCCCTTCCACAACAGTAGTAGCAATGAGCGAGCAAATTACCTACTCACAGCTAAGCCTAAACATGCATTAACAATTCCACGGTATCACAATTAAAAGCAAATCGCTTCATCTTGGCAAGTTCATCATCAGTGGTATGCTTATGTTATTCATGGACTTCCATATTGTGCCCTTGGGGGCCTAAAACTTGGCCATAACCCTTTTAATGCATCCTGAGCGAGACGTGATGGGCAGCGGGTCACACGCTCTCCCAAGCCTTTCGCAGAACACGGGCCTTTGCCGAATTCCAACGATGAGTGGGAATGCCACCGACTTCGCGCGGTCACGTCACCAGCGCGCGTGCCAACATCGAGGTGCAATATTCTCTCACGGTTCTCAGCCGCGGAATGCGTGCGGCCCGATGTCGTGCAAATTCCCACAGCCAATCGGTAACCGGTCGAATGCAAAGGCCAATCGGGGCCGTGTGTGCCGACTCCAGAACACTTGCCCTGGGACGGACTGCGCTAACCTGTAATGCACTGGTCAACTCTCACCTATACACATTGGAATATGTTTGTGTGTGTGTAGTGTTTGTCTAAAACACAGCACGTTGCACAGGTGGTGCATCTGCCAATCATCTCGGTCAGGCAGCCCATGACACCTGGGTCTGTCCCGTAACCTCCTGTCGGTGAGCCTTCGACACTTCACGTGGCCTCAGGGTGCATATGGCCTGGCACGAGCGCTGTGGTGACGTCACCGTCACTTAGTGGCGAATGGCGGTTGTTGTTGTTGTTTGTCTTTGGTTCTTTGTGGAATTGCAGCAGTAAGATAACTGCTTGGATCCAAAATGCCGGGCACCACGCTGAACAACACCCGATAGAAACGCGAAAACACAGCGGAGAGAGATATGCAGCACAACCGCGAAAACCTACGCAGTCGCAATTATTTCGTTGAAAGGGTTCACAGCTTTAAAAAAAGCGAAAGTGCTGCTTTGTTGTCCCAATTCTCAAAACGCGGCAAGCCAACTATGAAATTAGCTAAGAAGCCCCCTGGAGGTCGTATTTTATATGATGGAGGAAACGTAATGACGTTCGTGAGCTCCACATTATTTTTCCTCAATGCAGCCTTACTTATAGAATAAAGATGACAACACGTGGTACTAATTGGCTTTTTATCCCATTTCAGTTAAACTGTAGTTTATTTTTTGACTATCAAGTGAGATTCATTACCCTTCCATGTAAAAAAAAAACCCAAAAGAATCTATATACGGAATGAAACGCTATTGTTTTAAACAATCCAACCTTCCCTTATGCAATACCGCGGTACTGCATTTGGAAGAGGTTCGACACAATGTTTACATTTTTAAACAGATGTGAGCTATTGTGGGGGCAGTGGGTTGAATGAGGAGACTGGCAGAAGGAGAGCGAGAAGGACAGGCCAATTAAGGGGTAGAATCAGGGCGGCTTGAGGGGAGGTGAGGGATTAATTAGAGTAGGGGTGGGCAGAATGAGGCTAGGGGCTGCAGGGAGGAGGGCTTATGGGAGTCGGCAGGAAAAGGAACGGGTGGCAGAGCACGTGAGGTCGAGAAAAGAGATTACGTAGAGCGTGGTCATAATTGTATTACAGTACCGCTGCTGAATTTCAATGTCGCTTCTTTAAAATTAAAATAAAATGATCGCAATCTGAAAGTAGAACCAACGTGGCCGTTGGTGAATATGAATTTGCGGGGGTGTGCGAGACCCCGAGTTTTTTTACTCAAGGGCTTTAATCGGGTTGATGGGAGTTCTGTTTTTGTGGGCCTGTTTGTCTTTCCCTGGTCAAGTCTTAATCTGTGTCTCTGTATCAGTGAGTGTCTATAGCTAGACACTCACCACGAGACACTCTACCCTGTCGCTCCCCGCAGCCAGACTGCCCACATTCGCACAGCGAGCTACTGGCACGCAGGCCCATCGTCGGTGTTCGGAGGCAGCACAGATCCCCGTGGCCGCAGCGAAAACGGATCGGGGACCACTGATCTAGACATAAACCAAAACAGTGCAGGTACACAGCCAACACCCCACCACCTCAATCTGCCTCGAGTCCACATCACGACCTTTCAGTATATTCGAAGTAGCCTTAATCATTTATTTTCTGTTCCTTTGGTTTTTATTGGGTTTTTTTCTTCTTTCATTGTTGACATGCCGTCCTCGTCGTGGCCCTTGTGCAGCGCTTTGTGACCCTCGGGTGAAAGGCGCTATATAAATTGATATTATTATTATTATCTACGCCATAACTGCATTCCCCGAGGCACATTGATGCCAGTCTGTCAAGACACTTCCGCAATGCTGGTCAAGCTAGCATCGGCCAGAATTTGCATTCCCCCCCCTCTCAGGTCGTGAGAGCTTCCATTGCAAGAGATGTACAGCTCCACTGGGAAAAAACAAAAGTCACAAGACGCTATCGTCATGGGACGGTTTCGAAAACAGCCTACGTTCATTTAATGCGTACAGCGCCGTTAATTCGCAGAGGCATTTGACCTTTGGATATATACGTAAAGTTTATTTCACCGTCGTCTTCCAGTGTCGTATTTTATTTCTGGCCAGGATGCCACAAGCTGAAACAGGTACATCGTGTCTGGCAGCTTCATGGCTTGACCGGGGGGTCAAGGTAGAAGCGTTCACGTCGCGATCCCTGTCAGGTAATACTTGGTGTTGCCTGCGAATTCTACCAAACACTGCGAAGCCGAGCTGAAAGACAACGATGTCCAGAAGCTGACCATCGTGCTTCGAAGAATCGCAAAGAAGAAGATCGCTTGACCAGCTACTCGTAAGTGATGTCACGTTGGCAGTGGCGCCGAAGCACCAACAACACGACCCCAACTGTCCGGGTCTTCTTCTTCTTTGCGATTCTTCGAAGCGCGATGTTAAATTACAGTTTCCCATTTTCTTACACAGCCCCTTGTCCGGGTAGTGGAGGGTTATAGCTAATATCCATCCATCGATTGTCCGAAACCGCTTAATCCTGTACAGGGTTGCGGTGAGCCGGAGCCTATCACGGCAGACACATGGCGCAAGGCAGGGCTTTACCCAGGATGGGACGCCAGTCCAACACAGGGCACCTGGGGCAATTTGGTCCGCAGGACAATTAACCTGTGCTGCAGCATGTATTTGGACTGTGGGATGAAACCGGAGTACCCGGCAAAAACCCACGTGGTTCTCATCTGAGAGCACTGCACTGCAGACAAGGCACGCACATTGTTCACGCGCAACGAAAAACATCCCCCGTGTAGCCTTAACAGACTGTAGGGTCAAGTCCCGTTAGCGAGTAGCACCTATGAAGGTCGACACGGCACACGAGCAGGTGGCTGACCAACAAACACCACGCCCGACCGCCCTTTGTCTCGCTCGTGGCAATGTTTTACACATCGCACTGGGTACTCATTTGAGGCCGAGTCGACCTACGGGAGGCCCAGGACCGGTTCAGAAACTCGTCACCGGGTGTTTGCCGTGAGCGGGATTCGAAGTCCTCGGGTCGCCAGGTTTTGTAACCCAGCCCGCTGAGCCACCAAGCCACCGCCCACGCTCATCCACAGTATTGCTCACACACACACTGTGCGCTCGTTACGTGTGTTGACAATGACGTCAAGACTGTGTGGTTGGTGGGTTGGTTTGTTTGTTTAGTGGGGAGTGGAGTGGGGACATCGAGGCTGCATCTCATTGTAAAACTTACACAGGACGGGGCATTAACCCGCGGACCGGCTCCCAAACACCAAATCCGGCTGACATTTCCCCTGCGTGGCCCACGGCTGCAGCCTGCCACCGACAAGCCGGCACCGCCGCCGCACGAGCGGAACACTCGGCTCGGCTTCAACCCACGGGCCACGTGCTCCGCGCTCTCTCTCGCACTAGTCATCCGGCCCCACGCATCGCAAATCCACATCCATTACCATCCTACCCTACGCCGCCGTCCCCCACACACGTTTACGCATTCACGTACCTGTGCAGCCTGTGCGAGGCGCTAAAGCTCTCTATCCTGGTCACGTAGGCGACCCTGCCGGCCGCTTCGCTCGCTGCCGACATACGGGCCGGCTAGGCTGCGGAACAACGACGGGGAGAAACGGGGGACTGGGATGTTGTTGCGTTTCGCTCCTGGCGTCACCGGCAGACTCGCGCGCATGCGCCGCTTGCAATCACGCTCCGTTTTTTCTCCTCCACTCCAGTGGCACCGCCGACGCAGGGAGGCGGACTCGACAAACAGCGAAGCCCCCCCGTGATGGATGGCTGCGGTGTTGCTGATGAGTCCTAATAGGTTTAGCTCTGGATCACTGGCCCCCCGCGCAGCGGCGGCACGCTGCTGCAGCGGTAACATCTCCGCCTTACAGAACGAAATAAAAAATAGCCCCTGCCCCTGAGGTGGTTCGATTCCGGGCTCGGTTCGAATCAGGCGCGTCGCAGCTGCGGCTGTAGCGGGTGTTGCGACACCCGCACTTTCACAGAAACACGATTACATCCGCCCCCACTTTTTTCTGAGGTAGTCTAATATCATATGTTGCTACACCCGCACTTTCACAGAAATATGATTCCATCCCCCCCACTTTTTCCTGAAACACCCACGGCTGCGACGCGCCTGGCCGTTCGATTCCATCTCTCCCCCCCCCCCTGTTCTGCGTGGGTCTTCCTCCGGGTTCTCATGGTTTTCTCCGACAACTGGTTTAGCGCCTAGTCGGCGCCAACCAGTCAGACACTGCATCATGTTTGACTCCCCCTCTCGCTTTAGGTTAATTCGCGCCGCTGAGTCGTCGTTCTCTCTTCGAATGAATAACATCGAAATTGTACAAATATGTGCGCGTAGGGGGCGGCACGGTGGCGTAGTGGGTAGCGCTTCCGCCTCACAGCAAGAAGGTCCCGGGTTCGAATCTCGGCTCGGGGTGCCTTTCTGTGTGGAG
>JAZEWU010000034.1:1019091-1036187 GCA_036362915.1 Geotria australis | reverse complement strand
GGGGGGAGTTGGGTGAATCGTAGAGTTTAAGATGCCTGCGGTGGGATTGTATATCGATTTTTTTTTTAAGAATTGTGAAACATTGTCACCGAGAAGCAATGAGTCAATGCATTTTCAGACAATGACAAATTATCTTTTTTTTTTTTCAGCCATTTATAAGCCGCTGGAACATTTTCATGTGTTGTACCACATTTTATATATGGGTGAGTGGTGGCGCAGTGGTCAGCACACTGCACTGTGAGCCACTTTCAATTCTTGACCATGGTTAACATTGTCAGTGAGAATGTACTGCCTTCACTAACCCACACTTACCAGCATGGTAAAGTATGGTTCACTAACCCTCACGGCCGATAACTTATGGAGATGCCATCATACAGCAGTGGATTTACAAAGGGCTGGCATTTATTATTATACTTTACTTTAGGTATAGACTACTTGTTGGGCAGCAGATGTCACCGCAGCATAATCTATTGTATTTCAGTGATTCTATGTTCCCACGTCTATCCTTCCCTGCGTACCAACCTAGAAAAGCCAGCACAGTGAACTATACATAAATAACACCCACAACCTGGACAACACAGGGAGGCCCTCATCCAGCAGGCGGTTCACCAAGGGTTTGAACTCGTATGGACAAATCATTCGATATCCTGTGCAGCATAGTGCGTTTCCAGGCCAAACATACAAGACTTAACGAGTGCTACGGTAATTCCTTACGTGACACATTACCCTATGATGAAATCAACCAGAATACGCTCGATCCTGTCACGCCTCGGATGCTAAGTGTGGACAGAACTTTGATGGACAATCACCGTCCATTAAAGAGGTGAAGTAGGCATTCTGGGCAGAAGAGGGCTGTGCAAAAAAACCAAATATAATTCTGCACTCCCCCCACTTCCAACAACCTGCCCTGAGCACAGTAATTTTCTCAAACATCCCTCACTACCTGCCCAGCGCGGTGAGGGTCTCATCCAGCAGTTGATCAACGATCATGCCGTACATGTTCCTATTACATGGTGTACACAACGTGTCTCTGATGATGCATTTGCTGCACATCGGAGCCGCTTGACACATGGGGTCTGCGCTGTGGCACAGTGGCACGGAGCGCGCGGCGCGTTCCGGTCACCATGTAACAACACGTGGCTGGCTGGGCGTCGTGTGATCACTTACCCAAATGAAAACCTCAATGCTATTACTCTCTGCCCTGCTAATTACCTGAACGCAGTAGAGCGACAAATCGCTGATTCATCTCGGCAATCCTAATCGGATAGCCCTGGCGTATAAAACCCACCAAATCCAGCCGCATCGCCGGAGTCGGAACACTCGTTTCGCAGCAGCTGACCTAAAGCAATCGCACACACGAGGGGGCCGACCCCGACAACCACAACACTGCACGTTTCCCAAGCGGTTACAAATATACACTCGAACGAAAAAAATCCCTTACGATGGGAAACAATCGGAGCTCCGCTCTCTCCAAGGACCTGCTCGACGATTTGAAACTCAACACGGCGTACTCGGAGCAGGAACTCACCGACTGGTACAGCTCCTTCCTCAAAGAGTGCCCCGACAGCCGCATCTCCCGGGAGCGCTTCGAGCAGATCTACTCCAAGTTCTTCCCGAACGCCGACGCGACCACGTACGCCCAGCACGTGTTCCGTTCGTTCGACACCAACGGCGACGGCACGCTGGACTTCCGCGAGTACGTGGTGGCCCTTCATCTCACCTCGTCGGGAAAGATCCACCTGAAGCTCGAGTGGGCCTTCTCGCTCTACGACATCGATGGGAACGGGACCATCAACAAGGCCGAGGTGCTGGAGATAGTCACAGTAAGTGCCTCAAGCTGTGGCGCCGTGCTGAAGCGGCAATGCGCGGTTCTTTTACGTAGCGCTCTTTCACGCGCTTTTCGCCAGTGTACACGTATTGAAGGTTGATTTTCAAAGCTGTTCTTTCTGGATAGCCGTGTCGAGCGCTCTCTCTCCTTCGAAGGAGAGTTTGACATGGCTATCCCGAAAGAACAGATTTGAGAAGCAACCACCATGAAGGGAGCTGTGAAAACCTACATCAGCCCAACAATGTCACTGTCATTCAATCTAGTTTAACGATAACTTAATGCAACCAAATGCATTTACAATTGATGGTGTCTAAATTCATGCCATGGACCGGGCTGGAGTTCTGAGTTTTAGAGGCAGGGAGCACAAACAACTAAGGGCCCGAACCCTCCTGATTTCAATCAACTTATAGGAGCCATCAATCGTTCAACATTAGTTGACCTGACCGTGGGACTGAGGGGGACAATATACCAACAGCTCCTGAAAAATAAAGGCCCAAAACCACAAAGGGCCTTTAAAAATAATCATATTTTCTGTTCCCAGTAACTATTGTAATTATTTATTGGTCGCCCATCCAAGTACTGTACAGGGTCCACCCTGATTAGATCCCAGTATTTGACAAGGTTTGGCCTTTGATGGGACATACAGTCACATGAATGCTTAACACATGGACGTGTAACATATAGAGGCACATGTCAGTATGTTCAAACAACCGCCGTGAGTGACAGGGCCAGACGAGGTCTTTTTCCACCACCGGATTGACAACGGGCAGTAAATTATTATTATTTATTAATATATGCAACATATAGATATGTAACAAAGTGTAGCTATCCTCTCTATATGTATTTTTACAAACGATACCAGTGATTTTAAGACAACATTTGAACAAATAGCAAGAGAGTGTTTTTACGCTGCCCACAAACAAACCATAATAAAATACTTAACATTAAGTCCACCAACATTCGTACGCTTAAATACCAATCTTACTGTTGCGGGTTTGGTCCAATCACCTACTGAGTTACAGTTCGGAATATCCTACTTGAAAATGTGTGTTTTGCAGGCCATATTTCGGATGATCCCACCAGAAGAGCAGAAGGCCTTACCCGAGGATGAAAACTCTCCTGGAAAGCGAACGGAGAAGCTTTGGACCTTTTTTGGCAAAAAGGAAAACGGTAAGCCACACCTAACGATGCTCAACAGCTTTCAGTGCTCGAACACAACGTACAATTCACTTACATTGTGTTAGTATTCCGATAATTCCTGTAAGAGATATACATCACCTGCAATCACATCAGGGTAATGAACAATGTTTCACTTAGATGCCGTACAATCACACCGCTGTTGATCACGATTCTACGGATGCATACCGCTATAGATAACGTAGTCACATTAAACGTTGTATATTCACATCACTGTGGATTGTAGCATTTATACATCCATACGCATTGTCATCTTGAATGTAGTGGGGCATGTGATATGAGAATTCCCTCGACGTGCTCTGTGTGTCGCGTATCGCCGTCTGGGCGCCGTGGCAAGGTTAATAAACTGCGGCATCTGCAGTAATGTGGAAGAGGTGTCTGAAACCTAATAATTTCAAGCCACTTTGCTTTCCTCCCCTCCACTTTGCGCTACTCTCTCTTCTTCCTGTGTTGTAATTTGTAATTCAGGCTATGGGCCGCGCGCCGTGCGCTCCGCTGCTTGGTGTGATTCAGCATAATCACTTTGTCCCTATCGATTATGAATGAGTCGCCCTGCTGACTCACAGCAAGAAGTCGCTGGGCTCGATTCCCGGCTCTGGTTCTTTGAGTTTGCATGTCCTCCCCGTGTCCGCGTGGGTTTTCACCGGGTACTCCGGTTTCCTCCCACAGTCCAAAGACATGCTGCTGCATAGGTTAATGGGCTAAATTGCCCCCGGTGCCCTGTGATGGACTGGCGTCCCGTCCTAGATATATAGCCCTGCCTTGCGCCCTGTGTCTGATAATGGATGGATAAGTGAGTTTCACTATGGATATAGAGTGGTGTAAATTTCTAATGGTCATGTAGAAAAGGAGAGAACGCTGAAAATGTACAAAGTAATTATATGTATGCATATCATTAAAATGTCTGTAAACCAATATTTAGTATTTGGTATCAGACATAGATTTGTATTACTTCTTCGTTAAAAAAACCTGCACCGACAAAAGTTTAATAGCTGGGGGGGTTTTAATTGGACTGAATCCAAATATTGCATGAGATTTAATAATAATAATAGCATTTTATATAGCGCCTTTCACCCGAGGGTCACAAAGCGCTGCACAAGGGCCGCAAAGAGAACGGCATGTCCTAATTCGGAAGTCAATTTCTTTCAGTTTCCTATTTTGGAGACCCTTGTCTCACTATATTATTTATCTGGGGTAAATGCAAGTGAATCAGATTTTCTGCGAATTCCTCATTCCTTGACCATCTTCAAATCTCGTCTCAAGACTCACTTGTTCCGTAAAGCTTTCAAGTCCTCCGGCTAGGACTACTGATGCGGCTCAATGCTGTCGTGCCAGGATGTTGGCTCTCTTCCTACCTGCGCCTTCATGGGAACATTTATTCCTTCCTCTGGCTTGGACTGTTGGTGCGGGTCAGTGGTGCCGTGTCGAGACGTTGACTCTCTCTCTCCCGATCTGCATCTGCTCGGGAACATCTGTGCCCTCCTTGCTTGTTGGAGAATTATTAGTATTTTCTTTCTGCTGTCTTTAGGTCATATGTCCTATAATTTATCGATATTGCTTGGCTCTCAGTTAATCTGCGTTGATGTTGTTGACATGCCCTTCTCTCCACAGCCTTGTGCAGCTTTGCGACCCTTGGGTGAAAGGCGCTCTATAAATGCTATTATTATTCCCAGGAACTACAGGAAGCATGTGATAATGAAGCCAATAGAAAGTGTGCAAAGCCTGCTCTCAGATTCCACCAAGCCATATTTCAGTAGTGCTGGTCTCTACGAGTCAAGGAGTAGCCAGAGAGTGTCAATAGGCTGATCATAGTGAAATCTTATCCATGAAGTGTCTTGTTTCTAAGTCAAGTGGCATTATTATGGAAAATCATTCATTTTTAGTCAAGCACGCACGCCAGCCCGAGAGACGGCGCATCACCTGTGCAGCCAGAAGCAAGTGTTATACACAAAACGTGCGTCATAACAACGGTACAGGAATCCTGAATGCCTAACGTGTCAACGTGACAATTACCATTCTCGCACAATCTACACACTGCCTTGTAATGGCCACCAGCTCAAAATAGCTGAGGTTATTTTTTTAAAATATACATCATTTAGGACTATAAGGAAACTCAATAGTTGATTTCTTGTTATTGCTTCCATCACTACGCCTGTGGTAAGTTTCCTCCCCAGGTGTAGGGGGAGGGCTTCGGATTATGTAAATCATTTAGACACAAATGGAAGCAGTTGCAAATGATGATTGATGGCTGTACTGCAGCGATGAATTTTAACCAGGCTGAAACCGGTATACAATTTCCTTGTCCTCATGCTGCCAAAACAGATAAAACAATTTACAATCTCACAACTGTTTAAAGATGGTGGCCCATCACTAAGTTGTGTGCAAAATATGTGCAGCAATGACGTCACCGATTCAAAGTACGCCGATATGCTTGGCACGCTCTACTGTGCACACATTGTAAAGAGGAATAACATTTGGCTAAAACATATTCACCAAAGCCATAAAAAAATAAGCCAAATCTGCAAAAGTGGGAAATAACCTACGTTGGCAATTCAACGTTCAACAAAGCGTTAAAAATGAATGCGTTGGCACTGCTGGCTGTTACCGCTCGTGACATTTTTGCACGACTGTGTTGTGGGTCCTGAGTTGACCTTAGAACACGGCTAACGTCACGGGGGTTCCTTCAGGACAGTTGCTTAACACGCTTACACAATCTCGTTTCCAGATAAACTCACCGAGGGAGAATTTGTGGAAGGAGTTAAAAACAACATCGAGATACTACGGCTAATCCAATATGAAAAGCAGCATGGCAATCAGTAAAAGCAAGAAGGAGCAGCAAAGCGAGGTAACGCCACCATTCTCTCACGTACGCAACGAGACGGGAAGCGATAACGGGTATGTTAGAGTCGTGACAGACATTAGCGATGTGTGCGATACAAGATAGGCATCTGACGGTCACTCTTCAGAGCTGTTCTTTCGGGACAGCTGTGTCGAGTGATCTCCATGTCTCGTTCGCGACATTTCACCTCCCACATTGGAAGCATCACCAGGTGAAACGTCGCGCGAGAGAGGGAGATCGCTCAACACGGCTATCCCGAAAGAACAGCTCTGCAGGGCAACCATCATGAATCGAGCTGCGAAAACCTACATCAGTATAAGAAAGACATCTGTCTAATTCAGTTTGAATAAGACACTGACACACGTTGGCCGACTCTTATCCGTGTCACGAGCACTTTTGCTTATATTTTACAGCAAATGGTGTTCTCTGGTATTTCACGAAAACATATTGGGCAGCTGCAGGAAAACACACATCAATGCAAATAAGATCAGCTCAGTCGTGAGCGGACTTACTGATCCAAGCTGCCCAGAATCATACACGTACGCACGCACACACACAAGCATCTTATTATTCTGTAATTGAACTACATCATTACATGTGATTCGGTAATTAAAATCAACTTCATTTGAATTCAAATATTTAACGCTTAAGTGCAAAAGTTGAATTAACACTTTAAATAAACACATCACACAAAGCTTCATAATAAATCGGTCATTTGAGCAACGACAACAACAACAACAAAAACCCCATCATACATGTCCACTTATATTTACAATTTCCTAAACATCTATCGCCACGTGTCCCAGAGATGTAGTGTGCGTTCCGACAAAGCGCAAGAATCCCGTGACATTCAGCGTGACTTAGCTTCGTGGAACGGGTCCCTCGTGATATGGCCCAAGTTCGCCGTACCCCGGTGGTACGATCCACATCTCAGACGGTGTCTTCAATGACCGCTTCATTGTCACTCAGGATGCTGTTGGTGGTGGTGCTGCCCATGCCTTCACGACGCTTCGCTTCCTTGCTGTGCAGCGGCTCTGCTCTGGACAAGCGCTTCTTACCAGCATACAGTCCACTCCTATCAAACAGCAATTGGCCACCTTCCATTGACAAGTTCTTGATGGAGGTGAAGGAGCTTTGGGAGCACTTCAGCTCATTTACCTTCCTCGACTTCATGTGCCAGAGATGCCACTTTTTCTTGAACTCACTCTGGACCTGCCAAGATAGAGGCGTCTGTGTTTTTGGCTTTTGTGCTGTCATTAACTGATTGGTTTTATATGTTTTCCATGCATCCTAGTGTTTTTACCGCAGCACTCTTAAGGTGTATTTGAGCAAATAGCCAATGGCGTACACACGCATGACATGACATGCTATATGTAAATGTGGATTTCATAATATCGGTTAGTTAAGGCATCATTAGCAGAGGCGACTTATCTGAGTTGAGCCAAAGACACCATAAGTAGCTCACCGGGCATTTCATAGCACTAAATTGGATTGCTCTATCTGCATAATCTCTTTATCATATTGTTAAGCTTATTAAAACGTCTTCGGGCAAACCAAACGTATTAGATACTCAGCGAAATCTATATTGTGTAAGTGCTTCCAATCCATATAGTTTAAAACATGGAAAATTCACAGCAACATCAAGGTATCATTAATCCAATTAAAATGTAGGTTAATACAATTAAGCTGATATTTTTGGCTATGTCTATCAGATTAGCTGATCTCAAGGAGGAAATCAGCTCAGGTTAATGTAAAAGTTAGTGACAGAAAAAACGGCCATAACAGTGGAAAAGCTGCAGTATCCAATTTACAAGGAACATTTCGTTACACCATAATAAATCCTGAGGCATTGGAAATTCATGTTTGTCACTTAATTCATGGCCTACACTGAGCTAAATTATTAACAACAATTACCATCTGTGTGAACGATAAATCGACAGTTCGTCAGGTGTGGAGTCATAACCACACTTGCAGTTTTCCGATCAAAATAAAAGTTGCATTGTGCATTAGTAGGACTTTTTTCTATTGTCGTCGGTGTGAATTATCACCTTATTTTTAAATATAATAGTACTTTTGTGTGATTGTCAGCATATGGCAAAGTGGTTTGGCTCTGCAGTACAATAAAGCATTGATATTGTTTAATTGTTCCGTGATCTTCTTTGCAACAGCAAGACTCTGCACACACTGCCCCCTACAGCTGTGTGCTGTGCTGAATTAGGCAGAATGACAGCATGCTATGGGGGTCAAGGTAGAAGCGTTCACGTCGCGATCCCTGTCAGGTAGTACTCGGTATTGCCTGCGAATTCTACCAAACACTTCGAGGCCGAGGAGCTGAAAGACAACGATGTCCAGAGGCTGACCATCGTGCTTCGAAGAATCGCAAAGAAGAAGAAGACAGCATGCTATACTACATAATCGAGACAATTACATTTTAATTGCAAAAAATACCAGAAGTTGATTTGTTAATTGTTGTTAAATATAAATAGTAATTCAGGTAAATTCTGGATCTGCCAATAAGAATATCAATTTAGGTATAGCCCTGCCTTGCACCCTGTGTGTCTGCCGGGATAGGCTCTGGCTCACCACAACCCTGTACAGGATTAAGCGGTTTCTGAGAATGAATGAATTTGACTGCCATGTAATGAATCTCCCGCAGGCAGAGTGGGAAGGAAGGGTCTGTCCTCTGCTGCGTGGATCACAAGTTACTTTTCTTAATTTCAGATATTTCTTTGTGATATTTGCTTCTGTGGGCCACTTCAACACAAAAGGTTGCAGCAGTGCCCTGCAGAGAATATAAGTGGATATTTCACTTGATGACATGATGCTGATAACATTTTGAGGATGCAATTGGGGACAGAGGTAGGACAGCAAAAATGTTGACCGTTATTCGCGCTAACATAATTACCACCAAATGCCTTGGACCAAATTATTATACACGTCCTCAATCTCATCAGATCTCAGAAGGTAAGCAGGATTAGAGCTTGGATTGGAGACACCAGGATTTGCCAAGTATTGTAAACATGTGCTTCGAGGCGGAGAGGACATGGCAATAGGTTTCACTCCTCGTATGCATTGCGGATTTTCGCAGTGTTGGTTTGGAAAATTGCTCTTGAAAGCTGCACTTTCGAAATAGCCCTATCGAGGGTTCCTTCTCTCTCTTTCACAGCCTCCCACATTGGATTCACCGTCAAGCTTAAGAAGCCGTGAAAACATACTTCATTACAAAGCTGATTTTCCTCTCACATGAAGCCAAACTCTCATTTGCAGGAATTGGCTAAACATTCCAATGGAGGATTCTACTGAAAACGTCTTAAAACTCAGTCCTTTGTGGGTAAATACCTGGCATTATTACTAATTAGACCACGTATTTAACTTGGTCTCATAATTAATTACACCATTACAACTCAAGAAAAGTAAGTGCGCAGGAAAGAACATATCTCGTGATGCAATGATGACCAAGAATAATAATAGAGGGGCAGCCACGTAAGATCGTGAGAGGTGGTAGCAGCTTGGGTAATGGGTAATCTAGCAGCGGATTGACCATGGCTGAGGATGATGACGACTTAAACTGTTGTAACAACGTTACTGGGAAATAATGTGTAACTTATTGAGGTTTATAGTTAGCAACCATATATGTGGCATTGATACAAAGAACAATTTGATTTTACGGTGTTGGGTTTTTTATGAGGCAATAACATTGAACCACAAGTGGCTTTTGTAACCACATTTGTTTAAAAATAGGTGTACACAAAACTCTCGACTATTGCAACTATGTGATATTGCTTTTTACCTTAAACAACACTGTACTTTATCACTTACCTCACCATTAGAGAAGCAATACAGTAGTGCTACGAAAAAGCCCTAAAAAAAACAAACACACGTTCACAATATTTCAACTCTTTTGGCATATTGATAAAACATCTTTACAATTATAAATCCTGCGCCAGATCTTTATCTTGAGACAAACATATTCCCACACTTGATTTCCGGATAAAAATGTCACTTTCCCCGATACATGTCTTTATTTTAGCACAAAATCAGTCTTCCCGCCAAAATGCACACCAGTCACAGTTATCCTTGCAGAGTAAAAATTAAACGCTTGAACAATTTCTTCCTCTTATTAAAATATATTAAATATCAGTCTTGCACAGCCCATCAAGTTATTTGTCGTCTGCCTCATCTGTAATTAAAGACAGCATTTCCAGGTACATCATACCAAGCCACATGACAAAAGTCAATGTTTGAGTTACATTTTCACGTGAGTATAAGTAACCCAATTACAGGAATCTATAATTAATGGCGTAGCGTGCTAACCGCTGTCCAACCACTCCACCCCTGAGAGGAATCAGACCCCGCACAGTATTCAAGAATATATCCGCATAGAAACGATGCGGTGCTTATATGTATAATCATCTTTACAATACCCACCTGAATGGAGCTGAAGGAGAGCTGAATGAACAGGCGGACATAACGCGCTTTCCCGGTGGCATGCTCGTCCGTGAGGAAGATGAACACAACCTCGTGGATTCCCAGAAGTGGAATCAGGGTCAATGTTGACCGGGCAAGCCTGTGGGCAATATATTCAGAGTGGTGAACAAGGATTGGGCGGGTGACGGGTGGGGGATTTGAGAATCTTGCACAATAATAATAGCTTTGCTAAGCTGTTCTTTCAGGATAGCCGTGTCGAGCGCTCCCCCTCGCTCTTTGCCGACGTTTCGCCTCCCACGGTGGAGGCATCCTCAGGCGCACCCGGAGGTTGAACTGCGACCTCTGGATCGCAGCAAGAGCAGTGCGCTGTCAACTGCAGCACGGAATTGTGTAATTATCCTGACCCAATTTGCCATCAGCAGTGGGTCTCTTTTGGATCGTGACCCAGCAGGAAGGCTGTGTGCCCGAGACAGAACCTGACACGTTTCAACGGTAACGATGACTGTATTGTTATAGCAGGAAACTCGCCTTGTCCGTGGGTCATGTCGATCCACGAGGAAATCTCATTTTACGTGAATTAATTCTTACTGTTCGTGTGTTTGCACTGATATAGATGTTCACGGCTCGATGCATGATTACTGCTTTTCAAAGCAGTTTTTTTTCTTTTGGATCGCCGTTTTAAGAGAGGGGGAGTGCTTGACACGGCTGTCCTGAAAAAAAACTGCTTTGAAAAGCAATTATTCTTCATGTAATTTGTTCATGGAGTTGGGTAATAATTAGTACATTTGTTCTTATGCTCGACACGCACATATGCAGCAGGACATAGGGTAATTTTACCTGCATTTATAATTTGAAAACTTTGACTGTTGTGCCTTCAGCTTGGAGAGTAAGATTTTGATAATCTTTACAAAGAGAATAAAATTCACCTGCAAAGACACTAATGTATGTTTGATTTTTTTTTGTTACAATAGTACACACAATGGCACACCTCCAGCATTAAACAGTTGTTATTTCACACATATAAAAGACGTAACTGAAGGACAATGTCACAGATCTGACTCGATGGGGGGCAGGGGTACAGGTGCAGATGTGAAAATGTCGGATATGTGAATATTTCCATCCATCCATCCATTTTCTGAAACCGCTTAATCCAATACAGGGTCGCGGTGAGCCGGAGCCCATCCCGGCAGACACAGGGCGCAAGGCAGGGGAACACCAAGGATGGGACGCCAGTCCATCGCAGGGCGCCTGGAGAAATTTAGTCAGTACGCCAATTAACCTGGCAGCATGTCTTTGGACGGTGGGAGGAAACCGAGTGCCCCGCGAAAACCCACGCAGACACGGGGAGAACATGCAAACTCCACACAGAAAGGCACCCCGAGCCGAGATTCGAACCCGGGACCTTCTTGCTGTGAGGCGGAAGCGCTACCCACTACGCCACCGTGCCGCCCTACATGTATATATAAAAAGTACAAATGCAGTGGGGCGTGGGCACGGTGGCGCAGTGGGTAGCGCTGCCGCCTCACAGCAAGAAATCCCGCGTTAGAATCCCCGGCTCAGGGGCCTTTCTGTGTGGAGTTTGCATGTTCTCCCCGCTGCATAGGTTAATTGGCCTGCGGACTAAATTTCCCCCGATGCCCTGTGATGGACTGGCGTCCCATCCTGGGTATAGCCCTGCCTTGCACCCTGTGTCTGCCGGGGTAGGCTCCGGCTCACCGCGACCCTGTACAGGATTAAGCAGTTTCTGATAATGGATGGATGGATGGACGTATGCAGTGTAACGTGAACCCGTTTCAGATGCGAGACCGACAGCAAGTCCCATATTTTGAAGCAGCCGAGCTGGTTTGAGCCTCTATAGGGTATGGAAGGATAACGACCATGCATAACGGGTGTTCCAGACTGTAAAGTTATGTGCCAAGCACTGCAACAGCATCCACTGTGGTTCACCAACCCGCACCGACACTCGTGGTGAAGTATTGTCAGATAATATCCCCGAGCCCTTGACGCTGGGAGGCCCTCATCCAGCAGTGGGTTGGATACACGGCTAGATATATGTGTAGATGTATTTAAAACCGTTTAATCGACTTGGCACCCAACGTTTTTCCGTGACTTTTGTTTACCTCTATTAGGCTTTCCACTCACCCCATCCCAGCAGAACGTAAAATGCAATCAGTTTCTTCTCGGTGAACACACACATAGTCAGCAAGGTGTGTAAATAGCTGCCTTCAACCAAAAGCCAAAAGTAATTGGCTCCAACGCAATACTGCATGAAAACGTGAGTAGCCCTGCATCCTGTGTACCCCTGTAGCAGAAAAAAACATAAAACATGCAAAAATCCATTGGCAACACGAAACTTCCCTCACACATGCTATCAATTGCCAGTGAAAAGTTATAATTGGAAAAATGCACGGCTCACTAGTTATGGACATGTGCTACACATTTATCGGTTTCTTCACAAAGCATAGCAATTTTTTTTTTTTTGGAATCCACTAATGATCTTGTGCCGGAATATAAATGGTCCTCGTGGATCACATCCAGAAATCCAACTCCCCATTTTGCTATGAATCCACATTAGCATTTGCGTGACATTTACCCGCGCTTTGATTGAATTTTTTCAGCCACGCAAATGTCACGTGGGACGCAAACACCACACGTGAAATGTACCCCCCAAAAGACGCTTAATGTCAGCAAAACATGCTTCTAATTGCGTCCAGAAACACTCACTTCATATCCAAAATAGCCCAGCCAATCGGAGGCGTTCTGGGGCCGTTTGGTGTAGCTGTGCGTGAACGCAGCATCCTTTAGCAGAACGGAAACGGCTCTCAGGATGAACGAAGCAAACAGGTTCATGTGGATGTAGTTTCGTGTACAGTGTAATCGCCTGGAAAACAGTTTGGAAAATAGGTCATCATCTGCAGCAAATATTATTACAAGTGCCATTGCCGTGAGTGCACAATTAAATGTTTAACGCGCAATAATATTACCATATATGGCAAATGAGCCAATGGTAATTTGAAATGTGTTAAATATATTTGTAAATAAAAAAATGTAAAGATGCAGCCCTGTCAGCTCTTGCTCACTCCACTGCTGGTGGATGAACCTCCACTAGAGAAAGTTCTAGTGAGCCCATCTAGTGGGTAATTGGCCTACTCTTCCATGCGGTCCAGACGTTTGGAAGAGGTGAGAGACTCGACAGTTGACCCCAGCACACGCGACCTGCTGCGATCGACTAACTGTGAACATTTATACTGCTGAGTGGACACACATGGTTGGGGCGCGGAGGTGGGATTTAGGAAACTAATCGAACCGACAACATCTGGATTGCAAGTCCAGTATACTTATCATTGCACGACAGCAGCATTACTCAATACCTTGGTAGTATATTAACATTATAAGTGGCTGAATGTGAGGATGTGCATAGACATTCATTATAAGTTAGAGGATCAAAGCTGCAGGTGATTCCACGCAGGGTTTGCAATATGCGATAATTCCCCTATTGCTGGAAACCTTTCTTCTTGGAAAATACAATTCTTTTTTGTAGGCCTGCACAATATAATGCGGCACATACATAATACATATATTATTACCTGAAAATGATCAAAATTCCCATAGCCACCACGAGGGAGGCAAGCGAGAGGGAGTATCCGGTCGTATAAACCAAACGTAGGGCATGGAGAAGATTTTTCTCTTTTCCCTGCAAGAAAAAAGCAACATGAATAATTTACATTTAAAATAGGCAATGCCTTTGAGACACACTAAATGGCATTATGAACGAAATCAAAATCTGTCTTTGTGCATGCATGACCTCCGTGGTTATATTATCTTCGTCATCCAAACATTCACTGTGGTCTCTCCACGCCGTCGTTAAATTATCTTGAGTCAACCAAGTACCGTTGGGAGTGCAATGTCTGTAAACGTATCCTTCGTCCACTAAAAAGTAAAGGAGACAGTGTGTTATTTATTAGATTGTTATGTTTGTTTACCGAGGAATGTCTCATTGAGTCTCAAATGCATTTTTTTGAATATGCGCATTTAACTCTGCAGCTCTCCGGAGCATGCGTGGTTGTACTGCACGGCCTCTGGCAGGATGTCTCATGTTGTGCTTCACGCGCTGGAAGCTTCTTCAGGAACCAAGCACGTGGAGCGAAACGTCAGACATCGTGCCCAACAACACGGGCGACAACTTGAGAACACAACCGACCGTGAAGCACGACCGCAAAGTTCTGTACAGCGGTGTATAGTTACCTTTGTCTATCCAGGGCAGGTAGGATGGGCATGGTACGGCCACTTTTGTATCTGGCAATGTGTCTGGCCAGCAAGCGTAATGATCAAATGTCCTGTTGCAATAAATGCCTGGAAAATATAATCGCAGTAACAGTTGCAAATTGTGTACAAAGGTAACAGGTTTTACACGTTCTGGTCATAATACGAGTGTTAAAACATCAAAGAGACACATTTCACAAAGTGTCAAGTTTGCACAAAAGCCACACAGTGCTTGTGGCAAAACATGCAAACAAAATGCGTTTTTGCAAACTTGACACTTTGTTCAAAGGGGTCTATGTGGTGTTTTAAGATCTTAACACTTGTATTATTTCCAGCAAGGGTAAAACCCGTATTTTTTACATCATCTGTATACTGGCAAAAATGTACCCATAGAAGTAAAACACGTGGATCAGCAAAATTATTTGAATTTTCAAAATTTCATAACTGACATCGATGTGTATGTGGTGTTTGAGAGGGTCATTAGATTTCTAACGATCCTCATTATACTTCAATCCAGAAGGTGTCCATAAAAATATTGTCTTTTTAAATAATTCTAATGACACAGCAGTCAGCGGTTGATCGATTAAACTTCAGAAACAAAAACTCGGCTATTTAAAGATTTCCTGACTATTATACATTTAAACTCCTACACGACTGCCACAGCACTGGTGCAATGGTGCCAAACATCTGCATTTAAACTTAACAAATTATTTGGTGTGACTGGGGCTGAATTTCACAACGGTTAAAAAGTACAAATAACAAATAAAAGTACTCAGCACATTCATCAATATAGCACCATAGCCTTGAGTGGAAAAATACACAACAGGAGATTTTGGGTAATGCCCAAAATAAATGAAGAGGTTCCATTGCCCAAAACGTAGTCTATTTTATATTTAGCCTTTCAAGGCCACAGTGTTATTGAGGAAGTGTTGGGTTGTTTGAATCTAGATTTGAATGGCAGGTGCTTGGCACCATCTCAGGTATCAAATACTTCAGTTTTGCTGTTCAAGATTGCTCAAGCTTTTTGATAAGTAAAAACTATACTTAAGGGTATAAGCGTACTGAGGTAGGTTTTCAGGACTCAGGACACCTGAGGATACTTCCAACTCGGGAGGCGAAACATCATGAAGCAGAGAGTGGGGGCGCTGAACATGGCTATACCGAAAAGGAATTCTCATACAGTCACAGTACAAATCTAGAGTGATGCCCGATACCTTCATGGATACCATGTGCAATATCTTCAACATCAGCAGTTGCCTTAGTTAATCCGGTACTTAACAAAGCTCTCCCCAAACTGATGCTATTTGTCACGATTCTGTGACATACCACGCTACATTATACTCGCACAAAACCTCCCATTATTTCTGACCATCTGCCCCAATTCCTTATGTCCTGCTCAAGCCCACCCAAGCCGCCTGGTTGCCTCCTCCACCTCTCTGCGCTTTCCTCGCGCCTCTAAATCGTTCTCTCGTCAAATGAATAGCTTCGACATTGAATGAATATGTGCGCGTTATAAATGTAACATTATTATTATTATTATTCAGAGCATGGTAAACTGTGACTTTTTTCACCCACTCACCTGAGAGGAAGGGTTCGCTGTCATGCAACTCCTTACATTCCTTCGCATAGCTCGACCACCTTTGTAAAGTGTCCTGGAGCAGGGAGGCATAGGCCTGAGAAGAGGAAAAGCCGTCATTGAACGATGGAGTTGTTTTACTTTACGACCGATTGAGATCTTGCGTGTTTTCGGGTTGTGCCGCGCGTTCTTCGGTTTGACGTCAGACGTTTCGCTGCATGTGCTGTGAGCTGTTTTTTTTTATCAATAATAATAATATTGCAATGCATAACTCATGCAAATTCCACGCCTGGTAATGGATGAGATATGGAGGCGTAGCGAGGAAACCGCCGAGAGAGGGGAGTCAGCCAGGCGATCAGCCGGCGCCAACTGGGAATTTTTCTGCTGTAATAATAAACATCTATCTACAGTATATCTATCTAACCAGCCAGACACTGTTTTTCTATATATTATAATGTTATCAGCCAATTAATTAATGAGTGTTCTTTTAGTTGTGGGCGGAAACCGGAGAACCCGGAGGAAATCCACGCAGAACAGGGGTGGGGAACACACAAACTCCACACAGAAAGCGCCTCGAGGCAGGAATCAAACTGCCTCAGGCAGGACTTTCTTTTTTTCTCCGAGGCGCAAATGTTACCACTGCTGAAACATTGAGTAAACGATAGTTATATAATCCGCCGAGGAACTGATGACTTCAGTTCCTGAAAAAGCTACCCATTCGTGCAGCCAAACGTTGGACATCGTCCCAAACACCAAGCGGCACGACCGGAAAACACATCACAGCACAACCGCAAATACCTACGCAGCGGTATCGCCACTCATGAAACCATGGCACGCAAAAGCATTTAGCACCTCTGTAAAATGCCAGCAGGTTGCCCAGAGATGATACTCTAGGATTCTTGTAAAGACAATATATTATGTCCTTACTCTGCAATGTTTGCATCCATATCAGGGGTGCCTACTAG